>JABFPI010000025.1:0-19429 GCA_022817465.1 Embidobia sp. ZL-2020 | reverse complement strand
ACTGTATAATATATTCGTTTCGAATTTTGAATGTTCTAGCTTTGAGAATGGGTTGACATACAACCCGAAACGTCAGCAATAATAAAAAAACTAGAACTCCAACGTTCATTAAGAGTTGTGTAAATTTCTTTTCATATCTCTTCCGTTCCTATAGGCCGATTTAGTAGAAAAATTTATAATAAATAATTAAGTTCGGAACACTTTCACTGGAATCAGTGTATTATAAATAATACATAAAACAAGTCGGTGTGAACGATGTTTGATAAGGTTACGGCTGATTCTATTGTGAATTATTAAGACAAAGTCTGGAAGCAGACGGACTTTAATATAGTCAACAGAGGCATGTTGAAATTATCAATTTCGTGAACAAATCAGTTTGACAGAAATTATTTTTTAACGAATTAAGCTACAAAGGGAGCGTCTTGAATCGTAAAATAATAAATTGTAATATAATAATACAATTATATTAATTTGATACTATGTCGGTTACACCTAAAATAAATTTCAATGTACATGTTGGTGCTTAATATTGATATTAGAATCATGTTTACAGTGACCCGGAAGCGGCAATTTATTTGACATACGATTCAGTACAACCTCTTTTGAACGACGAAAGAATTGCCCCATACTCCAGACGATATTTTTGAGTTGGCAGAATTTATCTTAGACCAAGAAAGGTATGCGGACTTGTACTACGGCACGGTACACGCTGACAACAACATAGCCTTGATATTGAGCCGCGACGAACTGTTGGCTGTCGCACGGAATAATTTTGATTATCAAGCTGATGGATCGATGCAGATGAAAAAGACGTCTATAATTTTTGAAAATGAAAACCTAATAATTTGGTCCTTTCATGTGTACACAAATTGTTTCACATGAACAATAGTTGTAAATTGTAAATAATGTTTAAACAGAAAATTAAGTTGATATGAAAAAAATAGTCAATACCTCTTTCTCGTAATTGGGATATTATATTTCGCTGTTAGGAGGGAAAATGAGAATGTTCAGTCGTGAGTTTGTGTTGCACGAGGCCTAGCCGAGTGTAATACAAGTTAACGGTTGAGCAATTGTTTTTCCTTCCCTGTGGGGAACTAAATTTTTTTTTGGTAAGCGTACAAAAGACCATTTTTAGTTTGCGCGGATCCACGAAAAGTGGATTTATCTCGCGAGTACCAAAAATATTTTGTTACTTTCATTGTAACGGCAGGAAAGACCGCTTAAAGTAAAGACAAAACCGAACGAAAAGTGGACTTTTTCTAATGATATTCTATAATTTTGTGGTTACTGGTCTTTCCTAAAAACCGAAAAATATGCTTTTCGACGTATTGTTTTTAAAACATAATGGCACAAGCAGTCAATTTGTATCTTTGTATCGCTTTTAAATACAATTGACCGATGGTTGCTTGAAAGTTAGCTAATAATCGATCATCTCCTATCATTTTTTTGCGTGTCTAATTTATGAAACTTGAAATATTATTATAATTTCTAACATACATACGTTTCAATGAACTTACAGATTATACCAGACCTTGCAAGACTGAGCAACGTATACATCATTTACATGAAGCACGGAAACTCTGTAAGTTCTCAAAACTTATATTTTCTAATTGTCTGTTGTACCGTTATTTACGAAAAATAATTTGGTACTCAAATGGTTGAAAATACTGCAGGAGAATTTGAAGGTGTGCACTTATGAGATTTCGTAATAGAATAAAATGGTTATACAAAATGGTTGTAGAATAAAAATAAATGTTTAATGTAATTCAGCACTCACATTGTAGCTTCAAGAAAAAATTATAGAGGTGAATAATGTATTGTAAGTAATCACTGTAACCTAATGAAGAATTTTAATTAAAAATGAGGGTATAAAACGTGCGGGAAAAGCGTTAAAAATCGGAATGGTATCAGAAGTATTGCCCGGCGCTAAAAAATAAGTAACGTAGTAGGAATCGTGTTTTGACGAGGAAATGTATTCGGTAAATTTTTTTCGTTTCATAATTCAATTTTTGTTTCTTTATCGGCTTCGCTTCGTGCAACAAACGCACGAGTGAACCAATGCTACTTGTCTCTCGTAGCAGAGAATGTTTTTAAAAAGTTGGAAAAGTTAATTATGTCACATACGCTAACCTATTAATACTAACGATTCTATGTATTATTTATAATATCTCTGTGTTAAAATAATCAAATAATATGGGACATGTGTTTTTGTTCTCAAAATGTAATGAACTTTTTGATGGCAATGTAGTTCAATTTTGTAACCGTTTTTACAGTAGCAATTGAAGTGCAACATCAATTTTTTTAAATGCTGCATATATTTTTGATACTTTTGAAATTCGGTCTGTAAATTGAAATTTATAAAAAGCAATATAATAATCAATTTTGTAAATAAATCTGTTTTAAAAGGTAATTGAAATAAAATTATGTTTCTACCTTCTTTTGCAGAGAAACTGTATTATGACATATTCTTGAAAGATTCAGAATCTAGCACAACGTTATTAATTTGTATACAAATTATGAAATTGGATCAAATTACATGAACTTACTTGAATTAATTTGTAGTATATTTTGCACCAAGGGACGGAAATGCAAGTTGTGGTGTGCAGGGATGCAAATGATTGCCCGAACTTAGCGAGGGCAGTCAGCACCCCTTCGCTCCGGGACTCGCATTCCCGTCCCGTGATACAAACTGTATTTTTCGCACCGACAAGGCCGAAATGCCGACTTTCGTAACGCATCCGGATCCGGATCCGATTCTTTCGTAATGCAAAATGGTTGGTGCAAAATAGTATATTACGTCCGAGGGCGCCGCCGGCGCCGAGAGCAGTACGATGTTTTACGGTCCACGGAAGCGTGCCGAATGTGAAACTTCCGTTCTTTCGGCCCGTGGATAGCATTAGTTCCACTTTTGGCCGCTCCCTCGTTAGTCTCGGGGATTATTTGCACCCCTGTGCATCGCAATCCGTATTTCCACCCCTAGGTGCAAAATATACTGCAATGCTAAAATTATGCTGCAATTTGAAACTTTAATGCGGGAAAACGACGCGCATTATACGGAAAATGTAAAATTAAAAATCTGTATACAACCTGTCTATGAAAAAGACAAAATATTATAAACTAGGTTCGATTGTATAACGAACCTAGGTTCGATTGTATAACGAACCTAGGTTCGATTGTATAACGAATTTTTTTGAAAAATTGTATATTTCAAAGAGTAAATAGTAAATGTATCATATACTTTGTATGGTAATATTATACATAACGTAGATATACTTTTCGAATAACTCTTTAAATATGGGAGGGAGAAACCTGAATCACAAGTCGGGATGGGAAAATTATATCTCGAAGGCATGATTTTGGCTTAGAAATGGACTGAAATATTTTTGTTTTTGAAAATGTATGTACTGAAAGAGCAAATCTCGTACTGGAGGCACCATAATGCAGAAACTTGTTGAACTTGAACGACAGTTTGCTTAAGTTGTCTGACAAATATGAATGCGAACGGTTGTTGATTTCCGGATCTTCCGGATATTCCGGTCTTGTAGAGTGTCGGATGAAGTATGACAATCACTGACAGCATTCATACTTTCTATGTATAATATCAATAGGGTCATGTAGAAAAAAATGTTTTACTGTTTATTTAATTGTCAAAAATCTTTTGCGTATCTAAAAAAGTAATAGTACATGTGAAACTTAATTTAAATTGTAAATAACTATTTAAACAGAATGTTGACAATTGAAGCAATTTAAAAATTTTGGAAAGCCCGCTACCGAACTGTTGCACGTCATTGTTTTATTCTGCTCGTTAAAAAATGCATGTCAATTAGTTTTATTTGTTCAGTTTATTATTATTAGCTTTATTACTGAAACGAAATAGGTTTAGAAAAATTGTTGTCACATATTTGTGTATACAAATACATATTGTAGCACACAATATTAAATAAGAACGTCATAATTTATGGCGGGCCTTTGTATGTTTTAAAATTTTTTGAATCTTTTAATAATAAATTGAGCATGTTTTTAAAGATGAAATACAATTGTATATCTGATGAAATAATTTTTTTTATGACAAAAATGATTTTCACGAGTTCAAAAGGCAGCAAGTAATTGTTATTGTGCATGATCCTATTATAATTGTTACATGTCAAAATGTAGTTGCAATGTTAATTACTTATTAATCCTGTTTATTATTCCGTAGGTCATTCCAATATTCTTTGTCCTGCTTTCGTCGAGACTATCGGTACCTTTATATACAGCAATGTGGCGCCATATACAAATAGTGGTACCACAATTGAACATGCGAACCATAACGGTTGATTTTAATCTACCGGCCATACAAGCACTGCGCGCAAGTTTTCCGGAATGCCGTGTAATAAGTTCGTGGCATTACTGCGTAAAGGTGAAGAAAAAATTTCAAAATAAACATTGATCGTGTACATGAACGTGTGCCAGTTTATATTGAATTCTTAAAATATTATATATGTTGCATTTTATAGGCCATCATTTCCGAATGGAATAACTTGCGATTGAACAGCAATGCTCCGCATTATTTGCTGTACATGAGTTTCAGCATTGCTTTATTGCCGCCGGAGAGCTTTCCAGCGGCCCAAGATGCGTTGACTCGCGAAATGCAGCAGTTTTTGCAAGTTGCTCCAAATTTGCAACAATTTCAAGAATTTCTAACAAACACTTGGTTTCGCGACCCACAAATGACGAGTCTGATTGGCTCGTCATATTCGACGACAAATGGCCCGGACTGTTTTGCAAGGGGAGCTATGCAAACGTTACGCGCACAAGCCAACAACGGAAACATTTGGGCCTTCTTTGGTAATTAATTTATAACATTTACATTAACCACTCAAAATTGTGCACCCACTTATTCTATTAACAATGTCTTTAGGCGTGTATGAAGTTCTGCAGCAAAAGCATTTTTTTTCTTATATTTGTTTTATAGACAAACTGAAAATTGGAGCTTGCATACATTAAACATTGTCGTTCAAATTTTTGTTAACATAAACTTTTGTATCTCATAAAAGAGAAACGTGTATAATGTTTTCCTGCTCAAAGAGCAATCCCAATAAATTTATTTTTAAGAAATTTCAAACATTATTATTTCATTTTTAAATTAACAAGTTTTCCTACTTTTTTTTGTTCAACCCTTTTGCAGTAAGTAAGTTGTGCAGCTAAGACATGTACATATATAACAAACAATGCATTACTGCTGCTGTAATCTGATTGGTCAATTTAACCGTTATGAGTAATAGAAAGGTTGAAAGGTAAACAATTCCGATAGTGAACAGACACCAAGAGGTTTGATTGTAACTAGGAAATCGCTTATTTCTTATGAAATAAAAATACACACGAGAGACACAAAAGTTTGAAGAAGCGAACTTCATGTGTAAAGCCTCAGTTTTTTTTCGCAAGTTTTGTACGCTTATTACGCTACAAACCACAATCATGCCCATAAAACAAGCTGGCCTTCAATCATGTTTCGCGAGAGCGCGGGAAAGCTTCTGTAAAGTTAAAAACTGCTTCAGAATGCACTGACGAAAGTAAATTAAATGAAGTAAAGAAAGTTGAATGTTATAATGTTGTAATATCTTTCAATGACTAGTAAATGATTCCTAAATAATTAATAATAATGATTAAAAAAAAAAAAAAAAAAATGTTCACATAAGCATTTATGTAATACATGTCTGTATGTTTTAATTGAACACGCGTAGACAATCTCAGAGGAGTGATGATAGATGAAGCAGCCAATTACCAAAGAATTACGCGAAACTTGCGAAATCGAAGGCGATCCGACAGGAGTCAGATCGCTCGGACTGAGTTAATTCAAAGGACTATCGTAGACTTGAACGCGGGGATGTAAGTAACATACAGTTTTGACGTATGAGAGTAGCAAAAGACTTTTATCCCAATCTAAATAAAAATAAAATTTTTTAATACCATGGGATAAATAGTGAACAGAAGAAACGACACAACATCTTATAAAATTATTTATTTTTAATTGATTTTAACAATGTGTAAAATAAAAACTGAAGCAACAAGGAAAAACTGTACCAATTGTAACCCTCATTAACATTGTAATTAATTAATACTGCTATTTATTTAAATAGCATAGACGTCAGATCATTCATGCAGGCGTTTGACGAGCATTTTGCGGCACTTAGGGTCAAGGCACAAGGAGAAGGTGAATTGAAATTCCAAAAAATGTATTTCTTTATTACTTTTATCTATAGAGAACCGTGTAAAAGCATTGCAACAAGGGGTGACCGACAAGGTCGAATGATTCTACAGGTGGTGGCATCTTACTCTTTAGGCTTGTTCAGCAATAGTACATACCAGTAAATATCGTTCTATGTAAATATATTGACAAAGTTAAACATGCTTAGCGACTTAAACGCCACCTGGAGGATACCTCTTTGGGATTGAAAAACTCAAGATCACTGATCACCCTGGCAGTATTATATCTATATAATTAGATCAAACATTACATCAAACACGAGGAAATATAAAACATTACATCTACTGTGAGATTTAACCTTACAATATACATAGTTGATATTACATTTTGTTAGATCTGACGGTAGGTCTCATATTGGATATGATCATACATTCATTATAATGTTAGATGATATGTTGGATTGCCATATTGAAAACGTGGGTTCGTTTATTTCATTTCGTATCTTATATAAATTGTAACATCATTAGTTCATTACAGCTAACAGGGGATCGTTATATGTTAAATTTGATTTCAATATTTTTTATACGGCGGTTACTCTCACTTTGCAACCAACAAATTGGTTGTATGAGCAAAGATTTAAAATTATTGTTTAATTAACAGATGGATGGCAAATGAATGCTAACATTATTGAGTGTCTCCAAGCTCTCGACCAACCGGATAGGATTGTAGGTAATGTATTTATTTTTTGAATAATAGGTTAATGTGTGATTTGCGCATGCTTGTTTTGTATAGTATGTGTATACATGTAAGATTAATTGATACATGAAAATGTATGGAGCAAGCTTTACTATTAACAGCATATATTTTGTCTCACTAGATTATTATCCTTCATATCTGCTTTAACGATTTAGCATCAATTAATAATATAGTTTTTATTTATCATTATTTCTTCTTTCACAGAACAAAACGTAGTAAACGACGTTGTACCGCGACTACCTAGAAGAAGACGACCACGGTTCAATGATGGTATGAACATTCAAGATTTTATTTGAAATAAACCTTCCTATCGGCATATTTATAATGTGGTACAATTAATTAACAGTACCGTACAACATGAACCAGCGTCGTCAACTAGCAGCCGTACCTCAGCGGAATGATTTGGACCTTGGACAGCCACCAGCGGCAGTTGCAGCTCCTGGGGCCCGCGGACGAGCACCTGCGGTATTCGGCGCAGCTCCTGCGGCACTCGGCGCAGCTCCTGCGGCACTCGACCAAGCACCTGCGGCATTGAACCGAGCACCATTAGTACGCGGCGCAGTTCGTGCGGCAGTCGGCGCAGCTCCTGCGGCACTCGACCAAGCTCCTGCGGCACGCGGCGTAGTTCCTGCGGCATTGAACCGAGCACCAGTGACACGCAGTGCAGTTCGTGCGGGCATCGACCGAGCTCTTGCGGCACACGGCGCAGCTCCTGAGCCACTTGAAACAACTCTTGTGGCACTCGACCGAGCACCTGCGGCCATCAGCCGAGCTACTGCGGCACGCGGAGCAGCAGCTCCTGCAGCAGTCGACGCAGCTTTTGCGGCTCTCGAAGCAATTCCTGTGACACTCAACCAAGCACCTGCGGCACGCGGCGGAGCTCCTGTGGCACCCGGCGCAGCTCCTGTGGCACTCAATCAAGAATCGGCGGCTCTCGGCGCAGCTCCTGCGGCCATCGGCCGAGCTCTTGCGGCACGCGGCGCAACTTCTATGTTAGTCGCGAATTTCCCAAATCTTATGACGCAGATGATTCCTGTAATAGCTCAACTGAGACCATTAATAGGTTTGTTACAATCATTGCCTGTTGCAAATGTTGCTCCAATAGTACAACACATCGTTGCTCAACGAGTAACCCCCGTAGAAAATGCTGTTCCACATAGGGTCGATCAACCAGCAGAAGAAGTTGTGCAACCAGCTTAGGAAGTTGCTCCAATATTTGGACACAATAACGAAGACGACGCTCGTGTTGAAGCCCAACTGGAGGAGGCTGCTCCACCACCACTCCGATTGCAGCATCCCAGGCTTATCCACCTGGCTGAAGTAGCCGAAGAGATATTGGAACCAGTACTTGCCAGAGTAATTTCTCCAGTATTGGAACGAATGGAGAACGGCGCTTCTCCGATAGCTCCTTTAGAGGAAGTCACTCCAATATTGGAGCGAATCGATGACGACGCTCCCGCGGTGGCTCCATTGGAGGTGGTCGCTCCAATATTGGAGCGGATCGATGACGACGCTCCCGCGGTGGCTCCATTGGAGGAGGTCGCTCCAATATTGGAGCGGATCGATGACGACGCTCCCGCGGTGGCTCCATTGGAGGAGGTCGCTCCAATATTGGAGCGAATCGATGACGACGCTCCCGCGGTGGCCCCAATAGAGGAGATAGCTCCACCACCGCTTCTGCAATTGGAGCAGCCTGTGGTAGCTCAAGCAGGGGCTTCCACATGCTGCGTGTGCTTGACTGAGTAGGCTCGTATGGCTCTTAGGCCATGCGGGCACTTGTGCTTGTGTATCCAATGCTTTAATATTTATTTTGAGCACCAAGTTTTGTGTCCAATTTGTCGGCAAGTAGTGGATGATCATGTAAACATTTTCTTCACTTAGAATTTTGTTATTTCAACATTGTTTCATACACTAATACATTTTAAAATATTTTTTAATTTCTTTGTCAAAATAAAAATTACGTAGCACCTAATTAAGCTATTCTTCAAAAATCAACCATTTATAATCTTAATAATTATTACAAATAAATCATGATCATCAGAGTGATTGATAGAGTGGATGATATTTTTGAAATTCTGGCAGTGAAAAATAGATCTGTAGTATTGTATATGATTTCGTTTACGAATAATGTTTTAGTATATCGCAGTAATCTAAACTTTTTGTTAACACTAAGTGCGAAACGTAGTTACGCTACTGATCTGATAAAAAGTTGTGAACTCGGTGTATCGACACATTCCTTGTGGAAAAAAATGTTGCTGAAAAATTTTGAAACAAATTGATAGACTGTGAAAAAAGTTTGAAAATCGTTGAAAAGTTTTCCGAAAAACTGTCGACAAAATTTCTGAAAATCTATCGAAAAGTTCCACTTCCGATCAATTTTCAGACTTTCCAAAGTTAAAAAAATTACTAAGAATCGAAAAAGTTCCATATTTTTTAACAAATTTTAATTATTTTATTTCTTGTTTAAAAATTGGAATCGTAAATTTAATGAAATGTTTCAAAACAGAGAGTCTCGTAATATTGCAAAAAAAAATCATTTATACTCAAATCGACGGAAGAAGAATTTACTTAATAGAATCCGAAAAATGGCGAAAATATAACAAAAAAGTTTGAAACTTTTAGGACAAATATGAAATGTCTTCGATTCGTAGTAATTGTTATAACTTTGAAAAAAGTATGAAAATTGGTTGAAATTGAAACTTGTCGGCAGTTTTTTTTGAGTATTTTACATCAATTTTCAGAATTTTTTTCCGTTTTTTCAACTTTTTTCAGCAACCTTTTTTCCGCACGGTTCGCCTTACGCTTGTTATGTCAACCTCACAATCGGTAATAATTTTTGTTGTAACAAGTTTATCAATATACTAAAAATTTTGTTTTACGTAATTATTCAAACGATGCGAAATTTTTGCGAACATTTATTTTTAATTATTTTATTTTTACACGTTTTCTTTGTATTTTTGATAATACGTTATTCTACATTGTGATTTATGAAATATGAAAAATTGGAATGTCCGGGGAAAATCGGAATCATTTATATCTTGTTTAAAAATGTCTAACTTTTGTCAAATTGTGGTCAACGGCCGATATCTTAGAAAAGAAGAAAAAAAATTTAAATTAATTTTTTGTCTATTAAGGTTTTACATTTTATCTGTCGACAATACATAATATGTTCGCGCGCCGCTCATTTCGAATGTAAAATGACGAGATCATGAATAAAGTTTTTACGAATCACAAAATTATTGTATAAAAAGTACACATTTATTCGTCTTACCTTTTAAATTCAGTAATATTGACTGATATTCAATTATAATTGTTTCTCGAAGATTTTTTAGCGTGTGGCGTTTATTTATAAAATGTATTTATTCATAACTATTCAAATGAATGACAATTAGTTGCTAATTTCTTAAACAAAAGTAGCCAGTGAAAAAAAACGAGAAAAAATAAGTAAAAAAATTTTGTGGTTATTTTTGTACATTGAATTGAAGACGAAGGAAAAAAATTGCACCATACGTGCGTAAAAAATGCTTCTCTTTACTATTGTGTGAAACATAAATTGTAAAATCTTACTTTTTTGCCTGTTAATACACGGAAAAATCTAAAATTGACTGAATCAAGCGCTGCGCAGTACTGACTCCTATCCCATGAAAAATTGTCGTAAGAAGTGACTCACTACTATCTTCACTCAATTTCGTCTTGGTTAGCGCAGGACTCAGTCGTATCTGGACAGGATGTAATTAACTAAAGATAGTAAAAAGTCACTTCTTACGATAATTTTTCGTGGGATAGGAGTCAGTACTGCGCTGCGCCTGATCCAGTCAATTTTAGATTTTTCAACGCTAGGTATTAACTTAAAAGCAGGTACAAAAATTAACTTGAAAGTAGACAATTATTATCTTTGTAATCAACTTTGTTCAAAAATTGTTGTAATTAATTTTAAATTAACTTTACATTCTTTTTACCTTCTAATCATTAACTTATTTTCGGATAGAATATAATTTAAATTTTTAGGAATACGTTTTATTTCAATTTAATTTTACAATCAAATTGTTTTAATGTTATGACATGTATTATGAAAAAATATTGCACAATACAACTGCGACTGTAGAAAACCATGACTCCAGTATTAATAGTATATTTCACCACAAGTGGCGCCAGCCATGAGTGTAGAACAACATTTTACACCACGAGTGGCAGTGTAGAAAGTGAGCATTTTCTACACAAGTGTAAAAAGTACTCACTTTCTACACGACCACTAGTGGTGTAAAATATATTTCTAGCGGCTACAGTTTGTAGCTACGCAGCCACAACATTCTTGTTACTGTAATAGCAGTCGAAGCTGTTGCAAGTACATTCTGAAGTTGAGCTACATTGTAGCTGCAGCTGTGGCCAAACCTTTTTTCCAACGCATATATTGAATGTAACGTTGCGCTCAGCGTTTTGTTGATACACGGATTGAATATTTAAAAGAGCGCAGCGTTACTGGCGAATCCCGCGCTCGCGGGGCGAAAAGCGCGCGTGATTGGCGGAGGCGCGCGCGAGAAGGCGAAGGCTCACGGCGTGGACGTCGGAGCTTGTCGCGGCCTTTTTCGTTTTGCCTGGCGACGCGCAAGGTCGTGCGTGGTTTTGTTTTGTTGTGTGGCTGCGAAAGAGCGGAGTTTTGGAAAAAAACGTAAACGGCGAGTGAGCGGCGATCGACGACCCCTGGAGGAAATAGCGAGACGAGCAGCGGGAACTGCGAGCCAGCTGCCGCTGCAACCGAGTCCACCCGGAGCAAGATTCGAGGAGACGCTGAGATACTCTGTACGAGCTGCGACCTGCGAGACTTCGACATGGCGGCCAGCAGAAGGCCGTGCCCTGCACTTGGTGCAGTGCTAACCAGAGCAGGGTGGCGGTCGGCTGACCGCCACGAGTGAGTACACCATAGGGCGATCGCGGGTGATCGCGTTTAGTTTTGTTTGTTTTGTTTAGGATTTTCTTCCTTTCGCTTTTCTAAGTGCGCACGGATGCGTAATTTATAGTATAATTTTGTACGCGACTTGGAAGCGGCCCGAGCTGCAATAAAGAATTTTATTTAATAGTAAAATCAGTGTTCGCGTAGTGTTTTCTTCTCCTCTCCCCACGCCCTAGCCACCGCCGAGCTGGCACGGGTGCACGCTCCGATCGGTCGAGATTCGCGTATTAATTGAAGGGGTCGCGAACCTGGCGCCCAGTGTTGTTGTGTACGAAACGACCGATCGGGACCTGCCATAAGTAACCTGCACCTGGGAGACGTGCGTGTCACCAGGTGTAGCGTTACAAGTGGCGCCCAACGTGGGGCCCGAGAGGAGGAGGAAAAATTGCGAAAAGAGAAAGTTTTGCAAAAGTTTTGTTTTGAAGCCAAAATGGCTACCGCGAAAGTGATGTTTAGGTTCACTTAACCTTGAGCGAGATTGTTTTGATTGTGAGCAGAAAAAGTGCTCAATAAAAATAATGTTTTGTTTTGCTCGCTAAATTAAGTGAACTTAAAATATTATTTTGAAATAAATTTCATTTATCTTTTATTTTGAAATAAAAACTTCATTTAAAATGTTATTTTGAAGTTAAATTTTGTTTGGCTTGTTTTTCATAATTATTTTGCTCAGGCTAAAATGTTTGAATATGTTTAAACAAAAATAGGTCTATTATTTTGATTTTGGGAGAATTAAGCTCATGAGGAGTAAAAATTGATTTATTTAGATAAATAATTTTCGGATTTGAAGGTTAGAATACGGTTGATTAATTCATACTGTATTTGGGAATCTAACCTCAAATTAGGTAGAAAAGATTGTGGAAACGCGTTTACGTAAATTTGAGTAAGATTTTGACGTAGAATTGGTGATTATTGGTCTGTTTGGTCATTTCGCTTGGTCGTTGTCCTGGTTTTGAATTTCAGTTCGCAATGGCGTTGATTCCAACGAGTTTTGTGGATCCGGCTGAACTGGCTAATTGGGTCAGGGAAATCCTGCCTCGTTCATTAGCGGACATCGCCGCTGAAGCCGGTGTCGAATTGGTTGGCACGGAACGAGAACAAAAAGCTCATTTGTTCGGGGTCTTAAAAGCAGTGTTTTTCCCTGCCACCGATCAACAGCGGGCAGCCCAAGCTGGGGCCCACAACACTACGAGGACGGCCGAGTGGCAACAAAATCTGCCACCTATTGCCGAGGCTGGCACAATAGCCTTGCAACCACCGGCATTACCGGATCAACGAGGCGCAAATGCTCCTGGAGTCAGTGGTGCAGATGAAACCAGAGGAATCGCACCTCTACGCGAGGACCCAAATGTCACTCGTGCTCCGCTGTCAACCGAGCAAGACGACTATTTCCTGTTTCCAGAAGAGCCCACCAGGCAACGCGAAGCTAGAAGGCGAGTGGCATTTGATATTAATGCCAGAGAGTCGAATGCCACGCAGGACTTACAAATGAACGACCTGATGGAGTCACTTTTGGGAGCCGGCGGTCCAGGAGCAGTTGGACAAGGACCTCATCACCAACCCTTGTACGATCGAGGTACAATACAGGAGGCCGCACACATTTGGCAGCAAGGCCAAGACCTGATGCGAACCAGGCCACCTGCCGCCTCATCGCCGCGTCAATTTCAATCCACTTCCGCACCAAACCGGTTCGCTCACACACAATCAGCACCATCTTGGAGAGCACCTCCAGGACTGGGGCGTCGTCAGTCCACTATGCGGACCGCTGCGCCCTCTGGGGACTGGGGACAACCCACGGTGGTGGGAGGTGTCTACGTGAACGCGCGAAAAATAATCAAGGACTGGAAGTTGACGTTTTCTGGTGGAGACGACGTTAGCGCGGAGGAGTTCTTGAGCCGAGTTCGTGAAATGAGACACAACACGGTGGTCACGGATGCTGACCTATTAGGAGCTCTTCCAGATCTCATGGAAGGAATCGCCTTCCACTGGCAGAGACAGGAGCGACATCGGTGGACAAGTTGGGTCGAATTTGAAGAGTCATTCCGGAAACGCTATGGGGACCGAAATTTCCAAATGCGTGTTGCACGAGAATTGCTCAATAGAACAAAGGGTAAAAGAGAGCCGTTAATGGACTTTGTCGTCAATTATCGGCACATATTGAGCTTTTGTGACCCAGTTCTCGGTTTGGAGGAGCAGTTATCACTCGTGTATAACAATTTGAGGCCGGAATATAGGGATAAATTTGACCGCACCGATTTTGCTTGTTTCGAGGACTTGGAAGACTTAGGCAAGCAACATGAGGCAAACAGGAGAACTGCTCGTCAATTTAGGCCGCCACCGGCCAAATATGATTCGCTATTTCCCGAGGTGGCTTACGATGAGACTCGCTATGGAGTGCAGCCTGGGACATCTGGTAAAGACGCATCTAGGAGCACGGGGGGCCCAGTTGCTACCATGAAGGAAACCGATGCTCACAGGGAGAAGCCACCCACACAAACGAGAAAGGAGCCACCTGCCAAGTCGACCAAGAAAACGGAGCAGAAGAATTCGTCGTCGACGAAAGCTTCTCTCTGTTTTGGATGCAAAAAGCCCGGCCATCGACGAGCGGAATGTCCGACAGCAGAACCAATCCGGTGTTATGGATGTGGTAAAAAGGGGATTACCGTGATGAAGTGTCCCATCTGCAAGGAACGTCGCGAGTCGGGAAACGATGCGGTCAGTCAGTAAGCGAGGGCGCACTGACTGCACACACCTCATTGCCCAGCCCTCCTTCAATTTTGCAGATGTTCTGTGGTGCTTGCACATCGTCAAGGTCCGAGTCGCGACCTTACATTGAGGTTCTTGTTGGTGAATTTGTGGTTAAAGCACTAGTCGACACAGGTGCGACAAATACGTACTTGCACCGCGCGCTTTATCCGCAAGTACAAAAATGGTGCAAACCGCTTTCTCTAACCGCGACCATGACCTTGGCAACAGGCGTCAAAGAACCAATAGGGGGAGCAGTGAGAGTAGCGGTCACTTTCCGGGGCGAAAAACACCAGATGGACATGCGCATCGCACAACTGGCGTACGATGCCATAGTAGGAGTGGATTTTTTGGAAGCTTTTAACCTCTTACAACCAATAGAGGCTATTTTGGGCATCACGCGGACAGCAAAGCGGAACGAGTTTGCTACTTTGGGAAACCCGCGATTGAGCAATAAACTGGACGATGGGTCAGCTCAGGTCGCCGGGATAGCAGAGCTCGAAGACGTGGAGAGGGGCCAGCTAGATGAAGTTGTGAGACGTGCCATTGGGGAAAACGTCTCAAACGGGCTGGGCCTCACGAACTTAGCTGAACATAAAATCGATGTGCAAGGGCACAGTCCGATTCGTCAACGAGTTCGAATGGTATCTCCCGTCGTGTTGAACGCTATGCAAATGGAAGTCCGGAAGCTGCTTGAAGAGGGTGTGATAGAACCATCAAGCAGCGAGTGGTCCACTCCAGTGGTGATGGTGAAGAAGCCCACAGGGAAATACCGCATGTGTTTGGATTTTCGACGAGTGAATGAAGTGTCAAAGAAGGACGCATATCCGTTGCCTCAAATGACCTATTTATTGGATATCTTACGTAAGGCTAGGTATATCTCAACCGTGGATTTGAGCCAGGCTTATTACCAGATTCCTTTGGAGGAAGGTAGTAAGGAGATTACCGCCTTTACGGTACCAGGAATGGGTCTTTTCCAGTTCAAACGGATGCCGTACGGATTGACGGGTGCACCTGCTACATTCCAACGCCTATTGGATAGAGTAATCGGTCCAGAATTAGCTCCTTATGCTTTCACGTACCTCGATGACATCATCGTGGTAACAGAAACTTTCGAAGAACATCTTATTTGGTTAGAGAAAGTGTTAGGTCGAATTAAAGCCGCAGGTTTAACCGTCAATCTAGAAAAATGCGAATTTTGTAAACCAGAGGTCCACTATTTAGGATTCCTAGTAAATCAAGATGGCTTTTGTGTAGACCCGGACAAAGTTGCTCCCGTTACGGACTACCCAGCTCCGAAAAACGTGCGCCAAGTCCGACGTTTCTATGGAATGGCCTCTTGGTACAGACGCTTCATTTCAGACTTCGCTTCTATTGCTGCTCCTTTGTCAGCCCTTCTGAAGAAAAAGGTAAAATGGACCTGGGGCAACGAACAGCAAGAAGCATTTGATTTGATTAAAAAGAAGTTGACTTCTGCGCCAACTTTGTCGCGTCCTCATTTTGAACTTCCTTTTGTGCTTCAAACTGACGCTAGTTCATTTGGTTTAGGTGCTGTCTTAACTCAAGAGATCAATGGGGTTGAGCGAGTAATTGCTTATGCTAGTCGAATCATGACATCTGCTGAAAAGAATTATTCAGTAACAGAGCGTGAATGTTTAGCGGTTATTTGGGCAATTCGCAAGTTTCGCTGCTACCTTGAAGGGTATAAATTTACTGTCATTACAGATCACAGCAGCTTGCAGTGGCTCAGGAACCTGACCAATCCAACCGGTCGATTGGCACGGTGGGCACTAGATCTTTTGGAATACGACTTTGACATCGTACACCGAAAGGGCGCCCTACACCATGTGCCAGACGCACTGTCGCGGATGTATGAAGAGACGGAAGACGAGCACGATGAAATAGCCGCAGTTTTCACAACTGAGGACGCCTGGTACAACACCAGAATTGAGGCGGTGCAGAACCAACCGCACAAATACCCTAATTGGAGGGTCGAGCAGGGTCGCTTGTACGTGCACCGAGTGAACCCCGAACTCGAAGACGTCTTGCACGACAACAATGCCTGGAAGGTGGTACTTCCGCAGGAATTGAGACTAAAGGCACTGCAACAATGCCATGATGCCCCAAGTGCTGGTCACTTAGGCATCCAGAAGACGTATGATCGAATGGCAGTACAGTTATATTGGCCTGGTATGTACCATGATGTGGTGCGCTACGTTAGAGCGTGCGAGACATGCCAGACGGTGAAAGGCTCCACCAAGGGACCAGTGGGTCTGATGAAACCGTGGGTAGTGGAAGAGCCGTGGATGACTGTATCAGCTGACGTAGTAGGTCCTTTTCCTAGAAGTAGAAATGGGTTCCAGTACATTGTTGTATTCCTTGATTTGTTCACAAAGTGGGTCGAATATTGTCCAATTAGGAAGGCCAATGGTTCAACCATCAAAAAGGCCTTGGAGGATCGTGTGATTTTAACGTGGGGTGTGCCTCAGTATTTCATCACTGACAATGGCACCGAGTTTGTGAATCGGGTCGTTACGGGCTGTATGGAGGAGTACGGAGTCCGACAAGTCACGACTCCCCCATATCATCCCCAAGCCAACCCCACCGAACGTGCGAATCGTGTTTTGAAGAGCATGTTGACTAGTTTTGCAGGTGATGACCACAAGTCGTGGGATTCACACTTGGGAGAATTGCAATATGCAGTCAACAGTGTGAAACATGCTTCCACAGGGATCAGCCCAGCCTTCCTCAATTTAGGACGAGAATTATCGCCCTTGACCGACTGGAAACGAGACGACGACAATGACGTGGTAATAATTCCGTCAAGTCCAGCTGAGTGGGAAGACAGGGTAATCAGATTGCGTCACATACATGATTTGGCGAGAAAGAATCTTTGTTTGGCAACTGAAAAACAAGCCAAACATTATGATGCTGGTCGAAGAGATGTGTGTTTTTCTGTGGGCGACAAAGTGTTCAAGATTAGACACACGTTATCTTCGGCAGCTGATAATGTTACTGCAAAGCTCGCTCCAAAGTATGATGGCGTTTATACGATCACCCGAGTTCTGTCTCCTGTGGTGTACGAGATGTCGGATGCATCTGGGAAGCCTCAAGGAAAATGTCATGTTTCGCGTCTCAAAAAGTTCGTACCAGAATATTCTGACGTTTCTCAAATTCCAGATTGTGACGATGAGCCGCTACCTGACCAGCCGCTACGGGCCAGGACGCCATCCCAGGTTCGAGGGGACGCGGTCCGAACTGGCGGAGTCAGCCCTGGATCGGGAGATGGCGAGCCAGAGGGCCAAGGAGCTCCTGACCCGGACCAGGCTGGTAACAGCCCTGTACCAGCAGGGTCCGTTTTGGAGGGCTGGCCAGGCAGAGAGGGAGTACCTCTATTGGTGCCACAGGGAGGACCGGCGGAAGCTCAGCCCATAACACCCCGACCACCAGGGAAGCGGGGCCCGGGCCGCCCGCCCAAGCGGCGGCCAGCGGGGCCCAGTCATCAGACGGCAAGCTCCGTCGCGAACCCCTCCCCTCCAGCTGAGGGAGATCGGCCCCAACGAGGACGTCCCCGAGGCGCGGGCCGTGGTAGGCCGCGCCGTCGACCCTGAAGAGCAAGTGGAGCCTGCCCGCACCCGCGAAGAGCGAGCCCAACGACTCCGGTGGAATTACCGGATGGACGTCATGCGGCGTCGACTGTTGGCGTGCGAACCAGCTCGTCCCTGGGAGCAACGAGCGGAGTCGCGCCTGGGGCCCGAGAAGGAGATCTTTCTGGCGGACCTCCTCAGCAGGAAGATGCCACTCCGGCGGGAAGCCGGGGACAGGGACACCATTGCCCGGTCCTCGGGGGAGCAATCCCAAGCTCCAGAGGTCTCGTCCGAGGCAGACGACGACTGGATAAGTCTGCTCGACGAGACCGAGGACTTCTTCTCCGCCGAGGAGGAGGTGGAGGAAGAAGGCGCCAGGGTTCGAAACCCCACCCCGGCACCAACACAAGCGACCGCCCCGAGAGGGGGTAGGAAGAAGCGGCGCAACCCAGTCATCCGCTGCAGCCGATGCCGCAAGAGAGGACACCACCAGGCCGAGTGCACCCAGGACCCTGCCAAGATGCACAAGACGACCTGGTGGTTTCCCACCGTGCTCCCCTGCGTCGAGGAACTAGTGCCGTGAGGCGGTCACAACGCCGTCTATAAACTTAAATTTTTTTTGTTTGTGTGTTTTGAGAATTAATCTGTTTTAATTTCAAATCATTAAACTTTTGACTTTGATAGAGGACTAATTATTGTTTTGTTTGTTTTAGATCCCTTTCCTTGACCTACCCTCTGTGCGAGAGGGTAGTCAGGGCCTCGAGGGTGTGGGGGGAGTTTGTAACGTTGCGCTCAGCGTTTTGTTGATACACGGAATGTATATTAAAAGAGCGCAGCGTTACTGGCGAATCCCGCGCTCGCGGGGCCAAGAGCGCGCGTGATTGGCGGAGGCGCGCGCGAGAAGACGAAGGCTCACGGCGTGGACGCCGGAGCCTGTCGCGGCCTATTCCGCTTTGCCCGGCGACGCGCAAGGTCGTGCGTGGTTTTTGTTGTTGTGTGGCTGCGAAAGAGCGGAATTTTTGGCAGAACGACAACGGCGAGTGAGCGGCGATCGACGACTCCAGAGGAGCCAGCGAGACGAGCAGCGGAAACTGCGAGCCAGCTGCCGTCGCAGAGGAGTCCGCCCGGAGGATTCGAGGAGACGCGGAGACACAGAGTACGAGCTGCGACCTGCGGTGGCGTCCTTCGAGACTTCGACGTGGCGGC
>JABFPI010000024.1:0-19609 GCA_022817465.1 Embidobia sp. ZL-2020 | reverse complement strand
ATTTCGATTCATAAATAGATAATACTCAAATTATTTTCATAAGCTTTCATAAAGATTCATAATTAATGAATTATGGAATTCTGATATAATATTATGAATTCTCTGTTGCAAATTCCATATAATTTCATGATAGAAATTTTATTTATGAATCTTTATGATTCTTTAACCAGGGTGGGGAAAAAATTGGTAAACAAATAACCTTTGACATTTTGATGGAAATTGTTGATAGGGGACAACTGACCCCCTACTGTCTTTCTAATTTAATTTAAAAAATCTTAAAAAATTGTTTTTAATACCAGATAATTTGTGATTGCAGAAAGTTTCGCTTGGACCAGAACTGTACATTGAACCTGAAGTAATGTACGTGCATCTGGGATTGCCACAAGTTATAAAAGAGGTCACCGAAGGTCTCCCGGCAAACATAATGCAAGACTGTTGGTCTCATGTATTACTCACGGGAGGAAACACAGACCTATTGGGAGTCGGGCTAAGATTAACGAAAGATTTGAGAGAAGTTTTACCTCAGTACATAGATATTTTGGAAGTTAAGAGTTGCCCAGGAACACACAGTTGGAATGTGGCAATGGGATCTACATATGTGCCTTTAGCTGTTCATCCCGGTAATTTTATTTGCTGCCCTTATTACTTTTGAAATTTTGTTAGCAAAATTTGAACGTTCTAATGTAAAAAATATAACGAAAAACAATAATAATAGAACATTGTTCATGATGTAACAGGAATTAATAAGTCGAATAGGATTTAATTTTATATATATAGAAGGACTCTTGATAAGTCACTATTGTTGTATTTTTGACCTCAGTCTGAGTCTACTTACAGAAAGCATCTTTTTTACACAGCGTTGTTATTTTTGTAGATAAAACTCCTCCTGAATACGTGGAAGGGGCCCCTTTCTGGTTATCACGTGAGGAGTACGTGCTTTTTGGCTGCGAATCGTTGGAGCAATAATTGACGTCACCCTGAAAATAGTTAACGCGCAAACCATCAGGGATAGAGTAAATGTTATTATTGCGTAATGTATTTTATCTAATATTGTCTATTCATTCATAGAGAAGGAGCATGAAGAACGCGAAACAATTGACGCCGATTGTTCATTGTGTGTTTCATTCTCATTCGGTTTAATTTATTTTATGGTTTCGAATTTATTTTGGTCTTCGTTTTTATTTGTGTTTGTTTTTCTACGAAACCGATCAAATTGTTTTTACCTACAAAATTTTTACGTTGATTTATGTTTGCGCAGTATATTGAATGTTCATAATTGATTTTACGGCACGCAAGTTTGAAATTGCATTTCAAAACCACTGTGTCATTTTCTCCAAACGTTTCAGAAGTTCAACCGTTCTGTTCAATTTGCGACTCGCAAAGTATCCACATTTTCTAATGTTGGTATATTTATAGTACCATTTTTAAATAATATTTATTATGTATCTACGATGCTTTTATATGTGTGAACATACATACACATAAGTGTGGTATATGTTGTAATATATCACAAATCGCGAAAATTTTATTTATCTTTTCTTCTTTAAAATTAACCAACTTTCAAATTAATTGAACAGTCCTATTGATAAATTCGCAAAGCAAGATTAGTATACTAGTGGCGCAAGCCACGAGTGTAAAACAACATTTTACATTACAAGTGGCAGTGTAAAAAGTAAGCATTTTCTACACAAGTGTAGAAAGTACTCACTTTCTACACGACCATTAGTGGTATAAATTCATTTAAGCTTTCTGATGCGGACGTTAAAATGAAAACAAACGTTTAACAGAATATGGACAGTAAGAAGAGTTAATAAAGGCAAACTGAAGTAAGGAAAAATGCTCACCTAGTACCTTGGTGCGTGTAAATACTTTATGTAACGTAACTGATAATTCACATTGTATCAATAGTAATGTGTACAGTAAGCGTAAGATTAAGGTTCATATTTATTACATAGCCGACACTTTTAAGCAAGAGATTTGCAAAGTTGTCAGCTGAATTGCAAGGGGCGTTGATTTAGTAAAAAGTTTAATTTCAAATCATCATGTTTATCAACGAAAAGATTGTTCGTTGATGAACTTCCTTAAATGCTAAATTTTAAGAAATTTTCTTGTGGCCCACAAGAAAAACTGAAATTTTATTTTGTTTCATTTTGGGAATAATACTGAGAATCCTTTAATAAGTCGGTGGACTTAGATATAACGCATAATGTATTGTGTAAGAAGATATATTATTTATTATACAGGATTCAATGTGAATTTGAAAATCTGTCAAATTGATACTAGCTTTTCAATTGAATTAATTATAACTAGTCAAGCGGTGTTAAAAAATATACAAATAAATAGACATTTTACCAGTACAATAAACATTGAAATTACACTATTTGAACAAATCAAATGTTTTCATAATCGTTTATACTCTATCGTGGTTCTGACAGCGTCATATAAAAATTAATTTTCAGTCAATTCAGGCAGACGAATTTCTGCTTGAATTGAAGATGTATTATGGTAAAATTGGTACCACTAACTCAGTGCTAACAGTGTGCGAACAAAAGTTGTGAATTGGAAATTTTTTAGTTGAACTTTAAGAACTAATCAAGAAAATTGTACCGTTTTAAAGTTCAACTTTATTCAACAAAATGATAAATGTTCTTTATCTTTACAGACTTTGTACATTGTTGGCACCGCTGAGTTGAGTTATCAAATTACCTTTAAATTTACAAGAAGGAAACTTGTTTGTTTTTGTTAAGTTACAATTGGTAAAAAGATATACCGATTTGCGTTCAATATTTAAAGAATTCGTAGCTTTAGGGAATCGTTTAATTATATGCAGTTAATTGTTGCATAATTTGTTGGACCAATATAATTTAATGTGATTCATTTACCCTAGTAAATTGCTGCAACCTTCTTAGTATTACGACTAAGTATAAGAAATATGTAAATGTAAAGTAATTTTTTGTTCCCTCAGTGGAAAAACTGGAGATAGTCAATATTGATTTGCCATATAAAATAATGTTTCCGTATTAAGTAACTTAAATGGAAATAAGTAAGGTTTCAGTTATAGATAAAAATTATTTATTACAAATTATACATTGAGAGAATTTGCTGGTGATATTTTGAAATATAAACATTAACCCGTTTTGGGTTAAGATGACAAATTATTTGTACTTGAATATTTTGTCAGTTCTGTGAGTAAAACTAATTTAAAATTATAATTTGAATTGAAATTTAAAGAAACTCAATAAATATTCAAATTAGTAATACATATTTGATGTGAATTCCCTCAGTGCAATTTGATCAATTGCTTAACATTAGAATGCTGAGGGAGTTGATAATAAATTAAATAATGTTATAAACAAGTTATAAACAATTTGTTATGTTTATGCATTTATATATTTTTTGATTATTGCTTATTTTATTACAAAAAGTATATAATTTCCAAGAACTTTTTATTCATTTTTATTATATAAAAATGGTGCATTCTGCTGTTGAAATACATAAAAATAATATGAAATTTGATAGTACTATTCACGAATAAAATGACCTGTAGATTTCATTGTTTTTTTAATTTTCATTCCAGGATTATCAAATAATGTAGCACATTTCAATTAAAAAGTGGAAAAACAGGTTTTATTCGCGAATATGAGAATGGCGATATCAGATTCAAATGAATGATCAAACACAAGTATACGTGCGAGCATGTAAAAATGCGATAATAGTAATTGCTTTTGTAAATATAGTCATACAAACAAAAAGAACACAAGGTAAAATCACGATGCTTGATCAAACGTTAAGAAGTATTACCAACTTTAGTAAGTCTAAAGTGTCCATTGTTTCATAAATTTATACGCGATAAATTTTGCCAAAATGAATAACAATAAATAACATTTACTGTAAACAGAAATCAACTGCTAAATGCAGAAATGTTTAACAAAAAAAGGGATTCAAGAATTCTATATAATAATGTAACGCGTGCGGATTTCTAGTCAACTTATGCGAGTTTGAACGTTTACGTTAGCTTATTTGGGAACAGCTTTTTAGCGAGACGTATAGTAAAGGGCTATTCAATTTTTAGGCCGTGAATCTCTTATTCGTAGACGTCGAAAGAATACGTATTATCAATATTGTCGTAATATTTATTAAGAAATAGTATATTGTGTAACGAGGAGAACCCGAGTTTTAAGTTAGCCTAGAAACTGCCAACTTCAGGTGATTACGCTGTTCACCTCACAAACGCCGTCGGTTGTTGAGCGAAAAATAAAAGTGTAATTCGAAAACAAAACGAACCCAGCGGCTCTACTAAAATGAGAGAATCGCTAGATGTATTTTGGTTCATAAAATTGCTCGTTTTATCACCTTAAGTTGGTAGGTCTAAAAACTACCAACTTAAGGTAATCGTTCGTTAGACTGCTGTACACCTAGAAAATGAGCAGAGATAATAGTGCATTACTGCTGAGGGCACCACTGCGCCCGAGGCTGGTACGATGTTTTACGGACCGAGGAAGCTGGCGGTAAGTTGCAACTTACCAACCCGAGGGCGGTAAGCGATAGCTCACCGCCCAAGGACTTGGAAGTTGCAACTTTTGTATGCTTCCGAGGTGCATAAAACTTATTTTCTACTCATTTGTTGAACAAAATATATCAGGCAATTTATCTAAAAAGACAAAATAGCTTGATACATTGTATACCTTGAACAAAAGTGTAGTAAAAATGTTTCATCTGAACTTGTTTCTGTTAATTTTAAGTTTCAGTTGGCAGGTTGAAAGTTACCGACTTAAAACTCGTAATTTCCGAGTCGAGTACGATATTTGATTCGCCTCAAAAGGGAAGTATGTTGTCACCCCTGATCGAAGGTGAGGGACTACCAATAAACTTTGTTTTGAAGCTGAATAAAAGTGTGTGACGATAAGAAGTATCAATGCGTTCGGTTGTATCATGATCGACGTGTGATTGAAACATAGATTTTTGTCATCCACTGTCGTCGAAACCATAGATCATAGGATCATACTGTAGAACCGTAGGGGCAAACGCTGCATTATAGAAAAAAACGTTAAAGTAAATAAGAAGCAAATCGACTTTATTCTGTAATAAAAACAACTTACAGTTTTTTCGATTGCCCATTGAATTTGTTGGCTATTGTATTGAAAAGTGAATACATCATTTAATATTGAAAGATATATTTAAATATTGTTATCGCTAAAGAATAATTATTTTCTTAAACGTTGTATTTAAACTATTAACGGAAGAGTAGCTTTATTGAACTGACGAGTGTTGATGTATATATATTATACAAAGAAGTTAATTTTAAGTCGCAAATTGAAATATCATTTTCAAATTTATCTTAAACATAAATAAAAATTAGCAACCCTTTTGAGTTATTTGGTCGAAAAGAACTAAATGGTTTATTTATCAAATGGCTTGATTAAACCCGAGCCTTAATGTAAAAAATAATATTAAGAACGTAGAAGAACAAGTTTTCATATAAATTTTATATATAGTTTTATTCGACTTTTTGACACTACGTATTAACCGAGTGAGATGACAACTGTAAAATGAATATTATTAATAATTAAACATTAAATAATGTAATATAACGCAAGCGTTTATTGAATGCGCTCAATCGAAAAAACTGTAAAGCAGCAATAAATGTGAAAAAAATACTTTTTATTTTGTTGTAGCATATTGTCTTTAAACACTTAGTGTCATGTGTGTATTGTCGTCATGCTAATGCAACCACACAAATGAAATTTGTTGTAAATACAAACACACACCCTAAAGCTGTACAGTATTACTTAATATCCCTGGGATATTACGTAATATTATTCACTGGTAGGATATAAAAGCAGTTTTCATCGCACATGCACCGAAAACGCCATTTTCGGCCCTTGGGAGATTTACGAAAATGGCGCGTTTTCGGCGCCCTTGTGATGAAAAATATCGTTTGTACCATGGGCAGTAAAAGGAAATCCCATCCTCGTGCGATTGCCAAACTTTGCACGAGGTTACAAATTTCCTTTTTTACTGCCCTTGGTGCAAAATATGCTATTAGATTTTGCGAAACGTTAGCTGAAAATTCAACGTGGAAGTTCACTCAAGGTTATGTTAAATTCATTTCTTTTAACCTCTAAGAGTTTTAATACTAATTGATTATTAATGAATAATTAATGTCCTTTAATTCTTATATAATTCATGAATAAATCTTGAACTTGACATGAGACATATGTTTATGGAGGATCGTTTTTGGTTGCAGGTATGGACGCGTGCAAAGCGTCAAATTGTTACCACGGGGTGAGGAGTGCCCCGTGGATGGAGGTTCCGGGGGTTCTCTCAATGAAGGAAACGAGGCTAATTCCGGATCTGGTGGCGGAGGCAGCAGCAATGGCGGCGGCGTTAGCAGCAACAGTGAAAGCGGCACCGTTGGTGGTGCCGGGGGCGGCAATGGTATCCCAGGCGGCTCCAACTCGACGACGACCGGGGGAGCAGCCGCGACGGTGGCGTTCATGGATATCAAATCCGCTGCGAAGGCCCACGCGACAGAACAAACCATGGACGATCGAGTCCTCACCACTCAGTACTACGAACCACAACACCTTCAACATAGGTTTCCCTCTCACGGGTAATCCATCTTTTTTTCAATCTCCAACTTTTCACTTGATTTTTTTTCTGTTGGAAAATAATTACAATAGTAAAGATAATAATAACAAGAAGCAAAAGACGCCATAAAAATGAGGGTTTTCACATAACGTCGCAATGACAGCAACAGGCAACCTCGGTCTGGATTTCAACCCGCAAGGTGATTGAGAAGGGAATAACACACTTACAAAATGACCGACTTGAACCAAAACAGAACCTGCGCCAAGATATAACTGTTTTATTATTATTTAATCAAAACTAAAACTTCTTAGTCCAGTCTTGGGTCAAATAAGGTATGTTTTGGTTGAAAATAACTGTCAAACTTCCCCAGTCCTTCTCTCAAGAAAGTCATTTTTATGAGTGTAACATTCTTACTATCGATGATTAAACATTTAATCAACGGATAACCTCTGCTGAGCATAACATTCAGCTTCCTCAAATCTACGGATGTTAAATCTAAGACCAAGGATTAAATTTTCGCCTGTTAAAATGGAGTCGCCAGTACCTCAGTGCGTCGCCGTGTCTGGAATGTTACAGTTGTCGACACTAGATGTCGGCAATGTAAACAACATGCCCAAAACTGATGGTCTTCGAAAACATACACAGACACGGAGCGGTACTTAGGACACCTCACTACCATTTTCAGGGGCCAGAAACTTGAAGGGTTGGTGAAGTAAGGGTCGCCATTTTCTGTGTCAAAACACGTGGAAAGTGGCGACATCTGCAACACCGACCCCCGAGTTTCAGACCCCTGACCATTTTAGGCACCACTCCAATGTCGACGAAATTGAGTTAATGGTTGAGGATGCACGTTACAAAATTCTTTGAAGCTTCTTTATCTTGAAAGTCCGGCAAATGCCAGCTAATATGCATTATTAATTAAGAAATTAAAATCATCTATGTCATAGGACTATCAGCATCTACCTTGAAAAACATCATTATCAAGGAGGATGAAAAACGGACAAAATATACACAACTTCTTTTTGAGCTGAACTCGAAGTATAGGGTCTACTCTGCCTAATTGTTAGTCTTGATCATTGGCGTCATAGGAGGGATCCGATCGAATTTCCATCAAGAGCTATGTAGCATTCCGGCGTACCAAAGCTTTTGGCAAGTCGGGTGCACAAAATCATTATTCTCGGATCCCTTCGTATCGCAATCAAAATTATTTTTAACTATTACAAACATATATTTAATTGAAACAATTTAATATATACATATATATTTATAAAATGTTAAGTAATAATATTCAGTGATATACAATGCGTACGAATTTTTGTTGTCAAATAAATAAAGAGCAATATAATGAAACATAATAAATATAAATAATATACACTGAATGAATATAAAAGTAACTTTTCAGCATGATTAAATATTTTTGGATGTACATAAATGTAAATATAACTTTAAATTTTTTATCATTTCAAGGATTCGTTTCTTTAATTTTCTACTATTGCATTCACCAAGACAATCAGCTCCTATACGTCTATTTCACAGATCTATATTGTTATGCTACCTGCAGAGTAAATTAATGAGCCACAGTGAACCAATAGTGAACCAAAATTTTGAGTTTATAATATTTCATTGAAAACACTACATTTAGTAATAAAGATTAACACTTTCGTGATACAGGATACCCCTTCCATTAAATATATATGGTTGCCATAAAAAGGAGATAGTGCTCTTTGTAAACAAAAGACAGCAATATCACCCTCTTTTTTGCTAAC
The DNA here is from genome assembly GCA_022817465.1 of Embidobia sp. ZL-2020. Lineage (NCBI taxonomy): Eukaryota > Metazoa > Arthropoda > Insecta > Hymenoptera > Scelionidae > Embidobia > Embidobia sp. ZL-2020. The sequence goes on along the minus strand of JABFPI010000024.1, from coordinate 11,252 downwards.
CAATGATTAGTTCTCTTACACACTCATTTATTAAAACTGACTTTTTGATTGGCTGCCGTTACAACGACAGTTTAGGTTCGCTGCATTACGAGAGTGTCAAAGTATCAATTTTCTTGTTTCTGTCCAAAAGTTTAATTTTCTACTACGTGTTGTGGCGCTGTACGTGCTTGTATTACACGAAACTTTTGGACAAAGCATAAAATCACGCCATGACAACTAGTAAAAAAACAAATTGTCTTTGTTTTCAACAACTTTGATCTAACCAGTTTTGCTTGTCATTTTACGTTTAGCCATTTTGTGTCCAACTATTTAATCGACTGGACTTTTTATTGACACAGTAGAAATAGAAAGATGTGTATATTTGTAATTTCAATTTTGTCTGAAGCTTTATACTGATTGAATCGCAGGTTTGTCGACTATGGAAGTTGATGTAACATTTTGTAGTTGATCTCAAACAAAAAAGGAAAAAAAATTGTATGATAAAATAAGGAATGAAACTTGCTTGTTGCAGAAGTTCCGAGAATTCTGGACCTAGCGGAGAACGTGAACGGGAGAGAGAGCGGGAGAGAGAAAGAGAGCGGGAGAGGGAGAGAGAAAGAGAACGAGAACGGGAGCGAGAAAGGAACGAGAGGGAGCGAGAACGAGAGCGGGAGAGGGAGAGGGAACGGGAGAGAGAACGAGAAAGAGCGTGGGAGCGAGAGCGGGAACGGGAGCGAGAGCGGGCGGGGGAGCGAGAGCGGGAGAGAGGGCGGGAGCAACGGGAGCGAGAGAGAGAGCGGGAGCGAGGGCGGGAACGAGAGCGGGAGCGAGAAAGAGCCGAGGGATTTGAGAGCCGAGGCTCGCACGGGAGCTTCTACGGGAGCGAGAGTAGGAGCACCCGGTCCTGCGTGGGCGGCGCCGTCGTCGGCAGCAGCGTGGTCGTCGGCCACTCGAGCGACCCGACGGCCGTTGATCCTGGAGGATACCTGTCGCGTGGCCGACCGCCACCACCACCTCCTGGCAGCACCTACCACGTGACGTCGACTAGGGCGAGGGACCGGCTTTACCCGCGAACGGCTTCGTATGCGAGCGGCCCGCCACCCCCGCCCCACCTAGACCGTCATCGAGCCGGCGTCATCTCCTCGTCTTCTTCGTCCTCCTCATCCTGGTCCTCTTACGAGTCCGCCAGCTCGAGGTACGCCTCGGTACCACCTCCACCCTCTCCCGTCAACGCTGAGTCCTACACCGAGGAAGCAGGTAAACTACAAATTCAATCAACTAATTCAATCCAATTTCTAAATCATACTCACGGAGACAAACATCCTTTACGTCTTTTTTCGCTTTTGCCAAACTCAATCGTTACGAAATACCTCCAACGTTGTCCCACCATTTACCTACAACAAACTCAAAATACTTCTACAGTCTCTAGTACTCCGATGTCTAACAATTTTCGAATTTGTTTCAAAACTTTTGAACTCGCATTAAAACTATCGATCGGCCCATATATAATTTTATACCTACCTATGTTGGATACTTTATACTTTGACTCTGAGAATGTTGTCAGCGCTGAATTCAGTTTCATATTTCAATATTGGATTGAATGTCAGTTTCATAGGTCGTCCCAATATAACATTTATTCAACGAAATGCATAATATTGCATGTTTGTTTAGAAGTTGATGGTTACATTGGATCAATATACCATTCTTATTATATGCTCACATTTATTAAATCGTATACGGAGAGAATTTTTATTCGTTCTGTTTATTACACATGGATCACCGAGGTGCTTTGCACCCTAACGCATAAAAATGTATAAATATTTAATAATTTCAAAGTTAGTATTACATAAATGGATAATTTCACGCCTACTCAGTAAACCCTACGCTCCCGTCCATTCCAGATTTTTGAAATATGTTTCTAACTTTAATCTATAAAGTTTTTTTTAATGTGTTAACTTTTTTTGCAAGTAATTCCAATGTCTATGAGTTCTAATTGGGTTAATACAATTTTGAAAATATTCTTACTTTGTAGGTGTCTAAAAAATTGAGTTTTGAAAAAGTACACTGAAAAAAATAGTGTAATAAAGCTTTATATAAGTTTTCTAAAATGTTGGTACTGGTACCTGTTTATAAAAAAGTATCACCTTTATAAAAATTACTATAAAAAAGTTATATAATGCCAAATAAACATAAGAATAAATAATACGAATATAACAATTTTTAGTATAATTTTTGTAATTTTCATCAGTTTTAGTATTATATGCAACATTTTTACTATAATTATTACAATTTGTATTAAAAGATTGTTTCCAGTATATGTTCGTTAAAAATTAACAATAATGTTTTCTTACTAAATATCAAAATTTCAACTGAAACCTGTTGCAAACATTTAAAACTTAAATGAAATGATGCTTGAATTGACGTGATTTACTGTGCTCAGAATTATAATACCAATCATTTATTTATAGATTCATGTCTTACGGATATGATGACTAGTCAAAATTCTGATAGATACTCATTAATTAGAGTTTTTGAGCCTTAAAATTATCAAGTAATTATTATCAAATATCTTTTCCTTTTAATTATCAAATATTCATTCCTTATTAGTGTGAGTTGCAACAAACGATGAATAATTATGAACAAACACAGCAAAATGTCAGGACTAGATTTTGTTAAAAAATATCACAACTGCATCGATTACAATTACAAAGATTAAATTTTGAATTATCATAAAATGATCAGAAAATTGAGTTGTGGCAGAAGTCAATTTCTTCATTCAATTGTTGTAATTGATCAATTTTGTTGCAAAAATGCAGTTTTCTTGTTAAATTCCACGTGTCAAAGTCTGTTTTCATCTATCATAGAAGGAATTAACGATTGTCACAGAAGGATTACCGACCATTCAATCGGATACTGATTGAAACAAACAGAATCTATTTAACGAAATATCGTTAAGATTTTCCACCTATGAAAGTTGGATTCTGAATGTGTCCGTTGGATGATTTTCGAAAATGCGTCTTCCATTATCTTAACCGTCTGACTGTCAGTTGAGACATCTAAAAATTCATTTGACATCAACTTGTTCCTTTAACGTTACTAAGTAATTAAATTTTCAGAAAAACAACTGATAAAACAGTTGTCACAGACTCTTTCCTGAGTTACTTACAATACCTGAATGTGATACTAGACAAATATTACAATTTATATACAAATAGTAAATTAAATAAGTAATTATATTAATTTATATGATTTTCTTAATCGATTTCAAATCTCCTATGGGAACACAGTTGCACTATTTAGACATTTATTCAAGATCGGCAGAGATTTGAAGAATCATTTAATCGATACTGGCACTGTGGATTCAAGTACGACCTAATGCTATGTCAATAGTATGACGATGTCAATCTGTTTATAACTTATCAACATTGATAATTCGATCTTAATTTAGTGTAGAAGCAATATTGGTATTATTCCTGAGCTTTTACATAAGATCAACAATTCTTATTTGACATTAATTCAGTGTTAGAATGAGTGACATTTACACACTGATCTGTTGCCAAATCGATGATTCGTCTGCATTTTATCGATATGGAATCAATATTTATATTATATCGTCGTTGTCATGCACGATAACCGATATATGCATAGTTTGAACGAAACGAAACTATGTTGGACACAAAGAAACTAGAAGGAACTCCAGAACTTCGCAAAAAAGAACTATCAACAGCGTTTTACTAAATGAGAAAGTATTTACGTCGTTCTTATGAAAACTTCAACCTAAAAAGTCGCATTTGTAAAAAGTCAATTTTGAATTCAAGTTGTTCAATGTTTAAAGGCCTAACATGAATGAGGTACTAAGATACTTCAATTTACCACGGGACCATCGACTTTAAGTCTTCATCGGCTACATTTGTCTTTTTTCAAAAATGTTAACTTGAAACAGTAGAAAGCAAATTCGAATCACAAAAGCACATACACTGGAAGAATATTGAATTTTTTCTCGAATCACCCTTTACATAAAAAAAGTCCATGATCTCACAGATGACAGATAAAGCCGTATTACTCTCAGATCAAAATTTTCATACAGATAATTTACAGTTATTAGAAAACATTTTTAAACGCAATTCATACCCATTAGATTTTATAAATATACACATTAAAAAACGGTTAAAACAGATTACTAACCCTCCCACAATTAACATCAACAATACAAATCCTACATTCAACCCAAAACGGATGATAGTATTACCTTATTATAAACAAACAAACAAAAATTTAAAATCAGTTTTTCATAAAAATAATTTACAAGTTGTTAATTCAATACCAAATAAACTTGATGATTTAATTAGAAATGGAAAAGATCCTTTGAAGAAAGAAAACAATGCAGGAGTGGTATATAAAGTCAATTGTAAACAATGCAATAAGGTTTATATAGGAGAAACAAAACGGAACTTAAAAACCAGATTGAAAGAACATAAATCGGATATTGATAAAAAATCTGACACCTCTGTTCTTCACAGACATGTACAAGAACATCATGGAAATCATGTAATTGATTTCGAAAAAGTTCAAATTTTAGATAGAGTATCTAACTGGAACAAAAGATTATTTTAAGAAATGTTAAATATTCAAAAATATCAAGATGTTTCACTAAATTGTAAAACAGATTTGAATGGTTTGAGTCATGTTTACAACAGTATTATTCAATCACATTCACAACAATGAGTTTCGTGCGTATAAATCTTCATGTTGTTTACTTTCTTACTTTAACTTGACATGTTCTATTTACATGTATTAAATACTTTTTTTGCAATAATCAATTTGAAAAGATTATTGCAAAATGTATTATTTATACACAACAACACCTTTTAATTGTTAAAACTCACAGATTTTTGAAAGGGAATAAGAGATAATTCCAAATCGTTAAAATAAACTTGCATTATTATTGGGTATGAACATTACACAAAAAACAATTTTACAAAAATATGGAAAAGTGGCGTTTTTTGTACCTTGTGCTGAAAAGTATCGTATGCAACTGGTTTGTATGTAGATTTTCAACTAGTACGATGACATGCAGTCGCCTTCAACTCAAGAAGTCAACTCCACACTCACTAATAATCTTCTTTCAAACTAGACGCGTAATATATTATTTCAAAATAATACATATAGACTTAAAATCAATAAATATAATTATTTAAGTAAAATAATAAATAAAATTTAACCATTAATATTAAGTTTAAAATTATAAATTTCAATCGATTTACGTATATAATGCAGACCAGTGACTCTACGTACATTTGATATAAACCAAGCTAATCATTGGCTATCAAAGTAACTTTCACATGTAATAAATAATTAAAATACTGTAATATTTTGTTCTTTAAATGCACATAACAAATTCTTAAAATTTCTTTAGCAAATTTATAACTTTCTTCTTTGAAGCACTGCTTCCTTTTGCAGATCGAGATCCGTGAATCGGATTTATATTAAGAAACTATCGCTTCAACATTTCCATCGTAACTAATATGTTTGGTGAGTAGCACATGTTTAAAATGTAGTACATTGTAAAAGGTCCAGTAACGGCCCGTATACAGCTATCATATTGGGCAACTTGATGGTTTCCTAGATAAATGGTATACATCATCAAATTCAATGGTAGCGAAGACTCAACAACAAATAGAGAAGGAGCTCTAAGTTCTTCATTCTAAAATAAATAATATAATATTAATTTTTATAATTCAATATTGTAAATATTGAATTGTACAATTTAAGGTGATAATAAGTTCAATCATTGAAATGAATTAATTATATTGTATAATTTTATTGTATAACATTCATATATTTTACATTTATTTATAAAACTGTTGACCAAATATTTTCAAATATTTTGAATCACCGATGAATCAATGAAATAAATTAAGGCAATGAATTAAAAAAATTGTTTTTTCTAATTTCAGTGGTTCCAGTTATATTTTACTGTTTTAATGTATCACTAAAATAAACAATTTTACTTTATTATTTGGTATTATTATTTGACTGATTAACAGTTTTTAAAAGTATAAAATTAAAATGTTTGTTGTTATTAATAGTAAGTGAAGACACAATAAGTTTTTCCCAATAGTAATAATTATAATATCAGTGTAAAACTCACGCTCTGATCTTTGTTTATGAAGAAACACGTCAAATCTTCTTTGAAATGGTTGCTAAGCGCCTCCAAAGCTTTTATTTCAGTAGGTAGATTTGCTGTTATCACCGGCACAAATGGTTTTTTCTTTGAGCGATGCTCAAAATCTTCTCCGCTTTTTCGGTGAGTCCTGTGCCCAGTATATTTAAATCGATTAGTGTTAATTTATGGAAGTGCCATATAATCACTTCTGGCTTAAAGATTATGGGCCATTCGGTCTGCACTTGTTAAGTGGAAGGTGGCTTAGTAGCATTTAAAAAAGCCCGAATGGATCCATAACAGGAATTCATCAACGAAAAAAACTCTTCGTTTGCACTTTTGTTGATGTATGCATTCAGTTTTTCCCAGTCATTTAATGGAGCATCTTCATATTCAACAAGCTCCCAATTAATAGTACCAGCTGATTCATTTATACTCGTTTCGTTTTAACTTGATTTCCGTCCTGTATTGAAACAGACTTGCGCTTTGAACGTCTAACCAAGTACGCACTTCGATCTTGTAATTTCTTGTACAGTGAATGGTTTCCATCTCCGAAAATTTTGCCGTTATCATCGGTATCTTGAAAAGCTTTCGGATATCGTTCGATTATGTTATCGCTTACGATTTTAAAATCTTTAGCTGGAATCTTAGAAGTAATTTCTTTCATACTATCAACCACAATTTGAACTAATTGTATGACGTCCGACTCTATTTTCATTCCTTTTTCAAAGTTTTTCTTCAACTAAAATAAACTTGAGAAAATTTGTTATAAATTTGCTGGACACGTTTGCAAGGAAAATTTCCAAGAACTTTTGCTTTGATAATATATTAGGAAAGTTTGCTAAGAATGATATAGACTTAATACGAAATTCCCAAAAATAATAGCTGCAACATTTACTAAGAAAATTTTTCCGGTTAAAAATTATTGGGTCTAAGTCTCTAGGGAAATATTAGTAGAGGAAATTGCCAGGAAAAATTTAATGTGAACAGTATTTTCAGCAAAAATCGCAAAAAAATAGTTGTTGAAAAATGACTGCGAAATTTTTTCTGATGAAATAAGACTGGAAAAACTGACCGAATAAAATTACAAAGAATGATTTCTGCGAAATCGCAAAAAAGAGCATTAGTGAAATTGCTAAAGAACAATCTTACTTAGAAACTCGTACTAAAAAATGAGTGGAGGAAATTACTGAAGAAAACTTACGACACAACATTCTTTGAAAATTTAATTTCAATTTTGTAAAAAATTTGGAATAAATTGTTTCACTGGCATTTCAATAGTACAATCTCACATAATTCTTTACCGAAGACAAAAGTTTCTAATCGCTGAAAAATCCTAAGAAAAAGGCTCACCAAGAAAAGCCCTCAAAACTAATTGCCCTCTCAAACAATATACCATCTCGAATCCCCTAATTCATAAAATATATTTAATGATCCATGATGCCAGTAATTATGCTGTTACACGACAACAGTAAGTTCTTTCTGGTTTATCTCAAGCTACTCAGAAGCTCCCCGATTACGCTCTTACGACGTTCAGTCACTCGTCTCGATTAACCCACTTTTCCCCCGAAGAATAAATCCGCTAAATTTACGGTAAATGCAGCTTCCGGTCGGACAAAATAATGGCCTTCTGTTTTATTCAAAAGAACACATTGTTACATTGAAATTGTTGTATTCGCGTAACTTGACAAACGGCACTTGAGCCGTAGCGCATTATTCCGTACGTGCAGTTTGTGCGCACGCATTCTTCCGTATCGATCGTCGTCATTCATACGTTCCGTTCGCATTTTTCTCAACCTATCAATCCTTCGGCTCGATGTCGGAGATGCGAAGACTCGGCCGACCCTTTCAGATCTATTCAAAACAGCGCTTTAACGCCCGAGCGAAACGATTCCATCGGGACCACCGAACTTTTCCTTCTCGTTCTATCCTCGACTACTTTCTCGTTATGTCTTTGTGCATTGTCCGGCTTACACGCTCGCTTCGCCGCAACTTATAACTTCGCGATTGACTTTAATCGAATTTCAGCAAACTTTTTGGCCGCAGCGTGGTTTTGTTTAAATGAAATAAATAAGAAAAAAGCGGTTTGCCGATTATCGAACTGAAAAGTTGATACCGAGAAGAGGAACGCTATCATATTACATTTGCCGTACCATGTTCGTGGTTTGCAACGGTTTTCAGCTTTTTACAACTTTTTATAAATATTCGCATTGACGATATTATATCGTTGACGGTAATGATTATGTCTTTTGAAAATCGCCAGAAGAAAATTTGTTTGTAATACGTGGTTGAATATTCGTGGATAAAAGAATTCCAGAAATCGCCTGTAATGATCAAAAGTCAAATTGAAAAAAATGTAAAACTGCTTTAATTTGGATGTTTCAAATAGTTTCATTTCACAGGTTTAAAAATAAATTATATTTTCGAAACGATCTTGAAACAAGACTTTTCTCTAATTGACATACCATCAGAATTTACATTCAACTCCGAACCCAAAACTGCTAAAATTGTTAATGGCAGATAGAATAAAGCTAGATTGAAAATTCTAATTTAAGGATTGATACTTATTCGTAAAATACATTTGAAACGGTTTTCCGTGATTCTTCTTGAAACTCGTCTTGATAGCCCAGCCATGAAAATTCACAAGTTTTACTCCGAGAATATTTGAACTAAAAGTCATGTGATCGATGAGAATAATTCGAATCAATCAAATTTATTTCAATTCTACTCAGCCAAAATAGCATCGTGAACTCGTGTTCTATATTCGCGATTCTTTTTTTACCATTTTATTTATAAGTACAATCCCCTTTTATTATATACAACTCCAACATTCTGCTGGTAGTTTCAATTAATTCGGACGAATGAAACTCACAATGAAATAAGGAACCGTAAATTTGTATAATTATCAGTATTTACACATGTACAGTACATATACGTGTCAAGATTGAAGAAGATAGATCATTTCGTGCTTCATATACCGTGACATATACGTTTCCGAATATTTTTGCAACATTATTCCACGCAGAGCTCCGTATTGCAGCTCATGAATCGATTAAATGGTATAGGATTAAAATGAACAATTGATGATAGATAACGGCTCAACAGCCAGCATTATTTTATATCATTGATCGTGCCGCACTCGGCACGTGTTTGCATGCAGCACAACAAGAGCACTCGACTCACATTTTTAACTGAAATGTACAACGCAAAGCAACATTATTGTTCCAACAAACCTTATTTCTCTGGAACGTTGTTTGAGCGTGCGATTTAGTACAATAAAAGTAGCTGATTTTAGCACGGCAGAAATATGTTTCCAAATTGGTTAATCGATTTTTCACCAGTTCAGTGAGCGATCATAAAAAAACTGTTTCTGAAAAACGGTTTCAACTCCTTTTTTTAATTTCTTTTCGTTCATTTTTACCTTTTCAATTTCATGAAAAGGAATGAGAGGTCAAAGTACGAAATCCAGGTTAAAAATACAAAATTCAAATTCACACAAGGAGTTATTTTGAAGCATGTTGCTGGAACACCTTGAATTTTAATGAATATCAAAATTTGTGGGTGCTGTGCGAAGATGGTTTTCTTATTTCATACCAGATAAATTATGTAAAATTCAAAATGGCGGTTTCGCGATAGCGCAGTTTTGCTAAGAAAACAAGGAATCGTCTTGATTAGCGAAATTCGAAATGCACCATCGATCAAGTTATATTTTATTCAGAACGAATTATAATTTTGAATCATTTCCATTTATCAAGTTTTATATTGCGATCGCAAATTTATCACCCCAATTTGATAAATTGCAACAGAGCATCGCTTAATCATTATTATTATGTTTCCAGCGGACGTTTTTCATTTTAATTTTACATTTTTATTATTTTTTTAATAGCCCGCCGCATCTTTGCATTCCATCAAATTTTAACACTCCAAAAGCGGTGGCAGATCGGTTCAGAAGTGTCATTCCGTATACGATAACTGGCTTTTGAATTTCGGAGCAGCCGTCTTATTGCATATTAACCGACTGTTACAGTCGAGCGCATTTCAAGATGTAAGTCTCATCGCGAAAAGTGGCTACGATATATCTTCCGGTTTTGTTAACAAAATATTTAAGATTTTTCGCGAAACGCGTCGGCTTTATTCGTATACAGAAGCGGATGCGGGGCTTTATTCCGGCTAGCTTATGGCCTCAGATTCACAGTAGATTGCGAATGTTCTACATGCGAAAGTAGACTGTCACGATGAAAATGTAGCCCGCTAAAATGGAAATAAAATAAAACTCCCCGCGACGCTTTCACGTCACTTTTATTCAATATTAAACAGCGAGCAAGACGAGTGGCTCGGGATAATCGCTGCCGCAAAACGCCGGCTATTTATCCACGGCATCTTGGCACGAATTTCATTGTCCATCAGGAACAGGCGATACTTTTTCGTCATGCCATGCGATGCGTCATTCGGATTTTATGCGATACATTGGTCGGTCTATTCCGCGCACGTTCGCCAAAGAAACGAGGTTTGCGTCAGGAGCAAAGTAAATAGATAGGGAAGAGCTAAACAACGGCAAGGGCCGAGCGAGGACATGTGAAGAAATAAAATTGCCTCAGATGGATTTTGCGAATTTGACGATTGTCCTTTATTGTTTAACCGTCTGCTTTATTCCGACGGCTTTTCGATAACAACAATATTTATTTCACCCGGCAATGATGATAAATATCTGAATTAAATATTCAGGTTGTTAGCCCAAGTGTCTTTGATGACAAACCACTTGAATATGATGTGCAATAAACTTCATTATCATCATTACCTGCTCTTCAAGTGGCACAATTTAATGTGCACCTAAATTGCGGAATGTGAGATTGTTGAGATTGATTGGAGCAAAGTTGTGTTGAGAGAAGCTTCTTAGGGAAAAAATCGTTGCATCCACCCAAAAAACTAATTAACAATGATATTAATGATTCTATCAGTTTAATCAATATTATTATAACATTGTCAGTACATTATAGAAGGGAATACATTATTTTGTAATTCAAAAATTTCGTTTCAATTCATCATTTCTTCTCTCCCTGATCATCCTTTTACTGATTACGTGACTCAACTTGCATTAGCCCAACTGCTC
>JABFPI010000023.1:0-19657 GCA_022817465.1 Embidobia sp. ZL-2020 | reverse complement strand
AATTGCGATAGCCTCGTTCCATAAGTTATTCACTCTACTGCTAAAGTATGACCACCACGGCGCTCCGTGAAATCCACAATCAACACAAATAGATTGTATAAGGAAGAGAGAGGGCTCGTTAATAACTCGCGGAAGTTGGCCAACTGTTATTAGTCCGTGACTTCATTTTTATGTACGGCACGAGACCAAAGTGCTGTCCTCTTTTGCGAATTTCCGCGATAAATTTACAGATCAAAGTTAGCGAGTGAATCGCGGGATGGAAGCGAAGTTTTAACTTTGCCGGGATATTGTTTCTCGTTGACAAACATACATTTTCCTTCGAGTTTGCAAACTTTTGTAATTCATTTAATAACGATATAAAGGGTTCTTTAATGACGTTAGGAAATTCAGCAGCCGAGTCGAAGGCTGATCAGAATGTCTTTCGGAGACTTTCTAATATATTTACTGGTAGAAGAAAGGTATTTATATTTTTTGGTGGAAGATAGCTCTAAATTGCAAACTGATAAAAGAGCTGTTGCCTCCTTAACTAACAGAAGATGGTTCTAATTTACTTACTCTTAGAAGATAACGTATTTTTCTGGTTATGAGAAGAAAACCCTAATTTGTTAACTGTTATAAGATAATTCTAACTTAAGTTGAGATACTCTTTGTTGAAAGTAGATAATGGGTCTAATTCACTAATAAAAAGATAGTCCATGTGTCAAGAATGAAATGTAGATCTACCTCATTACTGAGAAAACATAAATAAGTCACCTAGGAATAGATCAATTCCTTCTAAAGTGAATCCAACTCATATACTGATAAAATGATTCGTTTTTCTGTCGTTGATGAAAGATAGATCTAATTCACTCACTAATAAATGACTATTTCTTTCACCGATAGAAAAAAAGCCCATCTCATCTGCTGTTAGAAGATAATTCTAATTCACTGACTGAATGAATAAGAACGTACAATCCATTTTTAGTCAGTATAATAGATTTTAATCTACTCACTGATCGAATAATGTTATAAGTAGAATCGTTACACTACCGCCAGACAGCCGTTACACCTCCTTGCGGTCCGTCTGATGCCGCAACGTTTTCTTGTGAATAAAAATAGATGACTCGCGGTGTTTTCCCAGAGTTAAAAATAGATTCGTTGTTTAGTGGTGGGATCGACGCTGGCCCGTAGTGCTGGCCCGCGATGCTGATCCGCCACGCTGACTCGCGACGCTGACCCCTTAGTGGTTGCGCGCGGCGCTGACCCTCGGCGCTGAGCAGTGAGGAACGTTTTGCTGATCAGGGTCTCGCGGATGTGAAAAAGTACGGGGTATGTGGAAGGTGGGTTTTGCGGTTAGGGTACCTCCCCGCGGAGTGTAAGATCCTGATCACTTGGTGCCTTTAGAGTTTAAAATGTTTTATTCCTATAACGTTTACTTTTCAGAGTTTTCAATTACAATTTAGAAAATGATTTTATATTTTCAAATTCTATAGTTTTATGCATTTATTTCTTCCTTTATAATTTGTTCAGAAAAATAGTTTGAAAAATTATAAATTTTTTATTTATATAGTTTATACTTTTTGCTTTAAAGTTTATTTTAGAATGGATTCATTTAAGAATTTAATGTGCAAGCAAAATAACATCGTAAATATTTTTATGCTGTATTTAAAATTTTATTTACATGTTTTCATCTTACATAATAGAATATTTTTCATCATCGATGGTGTATTTTTACATTATAAAACATTCGATTCATTTAACATGTATACATAAAGTTCTGGCAGTACAATTTCGTAAATAACGTAAACACGTAGTTCATGTTCATAAAAACGTTTAATATTTTCATCTATTATTATTTGGTAAATCGAATCATAAGGGTTTTCTGTTAAAATTTTTGTCCAAAGATTGATAGTACTTTCAAGTCGACGCAAACCCTTGAAGGTTACTTCTTGTAAAATTACTGGATACTCCTTTTTATGGGTGATATTTGTAAGTAATTATTAATTATAATAACGGTTTTATTTATTATTTAATTTTTATACTTAATCAATAATCACTTACCCTGATTTGTAATTGTTATTGTGTTATTTTTTAGATTAGTCGTAAATGAAACTTCAATATTTTCTCCCAGTTTCAGTGATCCATCAGCATAATTATTCAAGTAATAATCATCAATTTTGTCGAACGAATTAGTAAATTTTCTCCATTCATCAACTGACAACGAAACGCCAGCCCAAAACTGTCCTACAATAGTAACACGTGGTTCCCAAACGTCGTATTCTCCGATTTTCACTTTTTCCAAGCCTATTACAGCATACTTAGTTTTTGAATTATTTAATGGAAATACTCGCGAACAAATGACGTTAGATATAACGGATTTCATTTTTTGAAGTTTTTAATCTCTTACTGTTAAGACTATTACCCTATTTAATGACTGGACTGATCAGTTCGACTGTGTTATGAAAATTGATTATCATGCTTTTATACCAAAATCGTACAATGTAAAAATAGATGACCCACGGGGGTTTCCCAGAGTTAAAAATAAGCGCGTTGTTTCCCTGTAGTGGTGGAATCATCGCTTCGCTAGTCCACGGTACTGACCCGCGACATTGGACTCGCTGTACCGCTGATTGAACTGAGTCCTGTGATAGAGGGTTAATCTTACGATAATACGTACACATGGACTCTTTACGATCTAATACGTATTTTTGTCAAGCAACGTGTCAAGAAAAATTGTTTTATTACAAAAGAATAGTTAATTTGTTTAGCAAAAAGTATTTAAATAACAAATATATTCTAAAACTAGTCTATGTTATAAAAGGTATCTTTCGGATGAAAACACATTTTCTATTCAATTTTATTTTATTGAATTATTATAAATATTTACAAGTTTATTTATTTCTGAAGATGTAAATACAACTCATGGTATACGGATTGAAACAGCATATCATTCCTGCAGTCACACGGAAAATTCTGCTGTACAATATTTTCAATAAAATACCGTAAGTCGTCATAATTATATGAATGTATATTAGAGACCATCTTTTCGTAACAGATGTTTATTAATTTGATGTTGTCCTCGTAAGCACCCAGTATAGCGTTAATGTTTTGTTGAATTTTTTGCAATCCGAAAAACGATGTGCTCTGGAGAAATACAGGGTAACGTTCAACATTTTGACTATCTGAAAGCGATCAAATATAAATATTATAAATGTTTTGAAAAGTATATGCGTGTGTGTGTGTGTGTGTTTTGTATTGTTATAATAAATTATTTTACTTACTTTTTTTTGTAATTACAATGTTTTTTTGATTGTGGACTTCTTTAAATAGGAGCAAAGAGTTATCGCTTAATCGGACGCTGTTTCGGTTTTTATTTTCACCATTGAAAAATTTTTCGATTCGTTCCAAGTGAATATTTAATGCCCTCCATTCAGCGAGGGTTAATGATACACCACACCAAAATTGACCTACAATGTTTATCGTAGGTTGCCATTCGTGTTCGTTATTACATTTTTCTATCCCTATCACGATAAATTTACTTTTCGACTTGTTTAAAGAAAATATTCTCGTAAAAATCACGTTTTCTATTACTGAACTCATTTCCGATCTTAAATCGTTTTCAAGTTAGTACTGACGAAACTCTTGAAAAATACTAAATATATATGTAGAGAACTTTGAATGAAATGAAATTTGCGTATTACCATGTATGTTCACATTCGTTAGTTGTAACATAAAAAGATCTCTTTAGTGTAATGAGTTTATTTTTATTTAATTAATGCCATGTAATTTGAAAATAATCTACGTCACCCTGGGTGTACAAGTATTAATATTTATACTACAAAATACACATAAAAATAATTTGAGTTCGTTTTTCTCAGTCTCATGCAGAGACGGAAAACTATTTTGAGTTACTTGGGTATTCGTACGAAAAATATATAGATGAGAAATATGTGACATAGCATTGGTGAAAATCGATACATAGAAAATACGCGTTGGTCGAATGGGTCAAAAATAGTTTTAGTATATTTCCCAACGGGTAAAATTCAAATTAGGAAAAATGAAAAGTGGGAGATTCAAATTCGAACATCTCACGGAAAATTCGTGTTAGTCTGTTTCAAGCTGCAGCAGTAAACGTTGTGTTATATTTCTTTCCGTTCGTGAAAGTGTGATCAAGGATTTTTAACAAAGTGAATCGAAAGAAGAAAATTTATTGAAAAATAAAAAGATGGCGAGCAACAATACCACCGGTAAGGATATTTCTACGTATATTATACATGAAAAAAATGTTATAAAATATATATTGTAAAATTTAATTTATTATTATTCTATAAATTAAACATTTCATTAACATTGAATAATTTAATTTCGCTTATTCTAATACAGGTTTCAATAAATATAACAACTTATCGGAAGAGGAAATTTTAAATGTTGCTATGAGTGAATATGAAGAAGAAGAAACTTTAAAGGAAACGATGGATTTGGTGTTAACTGGTAATGACTGATTTAATTCTTTAAATTGTTTATGAAAATATAAAATACTACTCTATTTAATTTATCTCTGTTTTATATATTATCTAATTCTTACATAACATCAAGGTGGTAGTCAGTCTGTTCCTATTAAACGCAAAATATCAACTGATGACGTCGAAACACCCAATGCTTTCAAAAAAGAACGTACAAATGATGAAGAGGAGAGTCAAAATCATCTTTTTGCGGTCGAAGAAGGAACGCCGCTTGATCAGCCGATCGAACGTGAGCAAGAGGAACTGGGGGAGGAAGCGAACCAAGAAAGAAGGTCTACGAGTGAAGAAGAATCTAATCGGCCGGAGGAGGAAGGGATCGATCATGATAAATCGGACACAGCTGATGAAGTAAATACACCATTTTATTTTAAAATTATAAATGAAAAACAACGGTATTACCCCCGTTTTAAAATACACGGAACGGATACGACACTTCGAATCAATGAAGATGCAATTACTGATTCAAGTGATACCCTCGCTTGGTTCAATAATTGTTTTAGTGAAATATTACATTATTTTACAAGCCGTTGTCAAAGTGATGATTATATAGGGTTTTCATTCATCTCTGAAAAGTTCTCACAAGCTTGGGTGTCTTTCAGATTAGTAAACACTGTTAAAGTTTCGGATATTTCAGAATTAATTTATAGTATTACGCAAAGTAATTCAGAATTTAAAATAACGGATAACATTAACATTGTTTGTTCGATAGTAGATAATATTCGTGGTAAGGGAAACGTTAAATTTTCACTTGATAATACTAAAAAACGGTCGATAATAAATATTAACAATGATGATACATTATGTTTACCGCGTTCGCTAGTAGTCGCTAAAGCATATGCCGATCGTGGGCTTCTTCGAAGTGGGCCTCTTCACACTGCATGTAATGAAATTCGACGCGGTCGACAATTTCAGAAAAGTAAAGCACAAGATTTGATTACGGACGCGGCTGTAAAAATTCCTGAAAGTGGATGCGGAATACGTGAAATTAATAATTTTCAAAATTATTATTTAAAATCTGGAATAGCTATAAGAGTATATGACTCCAATACTTTTAACACTACACGAAGTTTAATTTTTGACGGTATTAAAATTTTGGAAGCTAATAAAATATCATTGATACACGTATTGAATATTATTTACTATGATCAAAATTCACATTTCGAACCTATTGTAAATATGAGAGCTGCACTGGCAGCTAAAGGTTATTGTACATTGTGCAATAAAACGTACAACAGAGTTCATACGTGTAAATTGAAGTGTAAAAAATGTTCAAGCACTCCAGTTTGTGAGGAGACTAAATTGATTAAATGTACAGATTGTAATAGAATTTTTTCGAATGAAAATTGTTTTTCCAACCATAAACTAGGGAATTCGTATGAAATTTCTAAAGGTAAATTTACTTCCATCTGTGATTCAGTTAAATTATGCGCCAAATGTTATAAAAAAAAAGAACAAAATCATGAATGTGGTATTATTTTCTGTCAGAAGTGTAACGAAAAAAAACCAATTAATCATCAGTGTTATATTCAAAAAATAAAAACCACGGAAGAAAAGAAAAGAAAAACAAAAAGAAAAACATTGTTTTTATTTTATGACTTTGAATCGCGGCAAGAAGACATTTTAAATGACGGATATTGTTCAAGAATTCACGTACCGAATCTTTGTGTAACTCAGCAAGTATGTAGTGATTGTTTAAATGATCCCGATACTTCAAGATACTGTAATATGTGCGGAATTCGTGAACAAGTATTTAAAGATGATCCTGTTAAAGAATTTCTTAACTATGTAATGAGACCATCTACAAAGTTTTCAAAAATTATATGCATTGCCCATAATGCGAAAGGTTACGACGCTCAATTTATCTTGAATCATATGGTGAGTAAAAAAATAGTTCAACCACAAGTAATTTTGAATGGTACAAAAATTATACAAATACGGCGTAAAGAGACTATTTTTATAGATAGTTTAAATTATTTTCAAATGCCACTCAGTAAACTACCGAAAGCGTTTGGTTTCAATTCGGTAAAAGGTTACTTTTCACATTTGTTTAACACGCGTGAAAACCAAAATTATGTCGGACCGTTACCTGATTCAAAATATTTTTCGCCTGATACAATGTCATCTTCAGATCGTACTACATTTTTTGAATGGTATAATAAATTAAAAAATAATAACTATATTTTCAATTTTTAAAATGAACTTGTAAAATTTTGTAAACTCGATGTAATGATTTTCAGAAAGAGCTGTATAGCATTTAGAAGAATATTTTTAGAATCTGGTGACGTTTGTCCATTCAGCGAGAGTTGTACAATCGCATCATCATGTAATAGAATATTTAGAAAAAAATATTTAAAAGAAAACACTATTGGTATCATTCCGAAAAACGGTTATCGTTTAGCTGATAAACAATCAGCTAAGGCAATACACTGGTTAACGTTATGCGAAAAGAAAGAGAATATTAAAATAATACATTCCGGTAGGGGTTGGGAAATAAAATTATCTTTTGGGTTCCCTGTTGATGGTTTTTACGAAAATCAAAATTCGGGGGAAAAATTGTGTATCAATTCCACGGATGCTATTGGCATGGATGTGTTACGTGTTTTAAAGTAAACCGCGAATGCAATATTGCTGAAGGTGATTCGTTAGAATTACGCTATGAAAGCACGAAAATGATATCTGATAAGATAATAAAATTTGGTTACATATTGATTGAAAAGTGGGAATGTCAGTTTGATTCGGAAATTTCAGAGACGGATAAAATTTATTTAAATGAAAATGCATTTGTATCTAATATACTTAAACCTAGAGACGCGTTTTTTGGTGGCCGAACGGGAAATACCTGTACTTATTATGAAACGACCGAAAATGAGAAAATTAAATACTATGATGTGTGCACTTTATATCCATGGGTGTTAAAAATGGAAAATTTCCTTTAGGCCATCCGAAAGTATATGTGGGTAAAGAATGCGAAGAACTTATAGGTATAAATAACGATTTAACTACAGTTGAAGGATTGGTTTCTGTTCTCGTTTTACCGCCTTCTAACTTATTTCATCCGGTTCTGCCTGTTAAAATGCATAATAAATTAATGTTTTCTATATGTCGGACGTGTACCGAAGAACTCAATCAATTCACCTGTGAGCATTTTGACGAAAAAGATCGGTGTTTTTACGGGACGTGGGTATCTGTCGAACTGAAGAAAGCCGTTGAAAAAGGTTACCGTATTTTAAGAGTTGACGAAATTTGGCAATATAAAATTAGTCAGTACGATAGAAACAGTACTGACGAAGTTAACGGACTGTTTGCAGAATATATAAATCAATTTTTAAAAATCAAACAAGAAGCAAGTGGATGGCCCAAAGAGTGTAATACGGATCATAAAAAAAGCAATTACATTTCAGAATATTTTGATACTGAGAATATAAAACTTGATTATGACAAAATATGTCAAAATCCTGGGTTACGTTCCGTAGCCAAACTGTGTCTAAACTCTTTTTGGGGTAAATTCGGTCAGAGGGATAATTTAACTAAAACAGAAGTCGCTAAATCTCGCGAAAAGCTGATGGAGTTTTTAACAAACCCTAAATTAGAAGTTGTATCGTTATTGCCTGTAAATGATGATATTTTATATATTTCTTATAAAACAGTCAATGAATCAATTGAAGAGAACCCTATAACAAATGTTTTAATTGCTGCTTACACGACAGCTCAGGCTCGTTTAAAATTATACAGTTATTTAGAAAAATTAGATCGTCGCGTTCTTTATTATGATACCGATAGCATAATTTTTGTAAGTACGAGTGATACATATGAATATGAACCACCAACAGGAAATTTCTTAGGTGATTTAACCGATGAGTTGCAATGTTATGGTAAAGACTCTTACATAACATCATTTTTATCAGGAGGTCCGAAATTCTATTCATATATTGTTTCAAAACCTGACGGTACGTTTGAAGAGGTCACAAAAGTTAAAGGGATAATGTTAAATTTTAAAAATAAAGAAAAAGTTAATCATCAAAATATTAAAAAACTTATAACAGAGACAGTAGAAGAAAACGCATGCAGTAGAATTCAATTAAAATACGATGCTATACGACGAACACCTTACCATGACGTTATAACTCGTAAAGAATCGAAAATTTGACAAGTCGTTTTAAAGAAAAGAAGATTTTTCAATCACACATCGTTACCATTTGGTTATATAGAGAACTAATACCAATAGTGACTGAATTTAAAATATTTTTTCGACATTTATAATGTACAGTGTATATATGCATAACTTTATTCGTTCGGTAATGTTTGATAGTATTTTAATTTTATTTTAATTTTTGTATTTTTCAGAGAGAGACAAGTTTTAAATTGGGTGTATGGTAGGAAAGAAGAAATGCCCTCGATTAATAGTTCTCGAGATAGCTTTAATAATAAGATGATTTGTTACAACAACGAAATGACGCATAGGTACGAAATACCTCTAGATTATTGTAACGATGTTTTCGAAGATGTTTATGAAAAATCCGAAGAAACATTAGATAGAAATTATTCAGGTGATAGAAATGAATATTATGGTATTGATTTCTGTTGCGAAAACAAATTTAGCAAAAAATGTACCTACACTCTTCTTCCTAGTTTGTTCTTTTTATGTTTTCAAAATTTGTTTAAAAATAGAAGTATAAATCAGATGCGAGAATTTGATTTATATGATATTGTAACTAGTAAACTTGCGTTAGACTTAAGTAAATCCCTTGCATGGTGCGTTGTCATAGACATAAGTACAATCAGTAAATGTAAGGATGAAATTCAAAATTATATTTTCCGTAGTAATGAAACTGAAACATGTAACCTATTCATCGACATGCTTGAAACCTGCTTAACGTCATTAATTATAACAAGTCATTTAAATGTATACGATCGTGATGAATACTCACATTATTTTCAGAGTCAATACAAACAGAATTTGTTTGACGAGTATGCTACAATTGTAGAAAAATCTTTTTTTACACAAAATTTAAATATTCCTATATACAAAAGTTTCATTTTATCATCCACCGTTGAGCGAATTGTACGTTTAGTTGAGATAGGTATATGTACAGATGCTTATCCGATTGCCGAAATGACTTAATATGTACTTCTCTCGTTATGAAAATTTGTACATAATAATAAAATGTTTGTTATAATAAACTAAAATACTTTCAAATATATATATCCATCTATGTTTTATTTATACTTTCACCTAACCCTAAAAATTTAATTAATTAAGTAAGGAAATGTTATTAGATATTATTGATAAATATAAGTCTACATTGATGAGAAATCAGATGTCTTATCAAGGTAAGTGTTTATTATTATTATACCCTGTAACAATCAATTCTTTCACATTCGTTAAAATGTTACCGTTCATACAACATCCATTTGCAATGACTTTATCAGGACCTAGCGGTTGTGGAAAAACTTATTTTGTTAAACAATTTTTAAAATATTCTTCTCATCTTTGTGATACAAAATTTGAAAGAATTTTATTCTACTATGCAGAATGGCAGCCTACATACGAACAGTTGGGAAATAACATAGAATTTCGTGAAGGAATACCTCAGTCTGTTGATTATTCAAATGATAATTCAATTCCAAAATTGTTAATTATTGACGATCTCATGAGAGAATCTTCAAATAATGTTATTTTAGATTTGTTTACAAAAGGAAGTCATCATAAAAATTTGAGCATAATTTTTATAACACAAAATTTATTTCACCAAGGTAGTGGGCAAAGAGACATTTCACTAAATACAAATTATATTGTTTTATTTAAAAATCCTCGCGATAGAGCTCAAATACAGCACTTAGCACGTCAAGTTTGTCCTGAATCGCCAAAGTTCTTACAGGAAATATATTTCGATGCTACTTCTATTCCACATGGGTACCTCGTGATTGATTTAAAACAGAATACACCCGAAAATTGTCGATTCCGTACGAATATATTCCCGACAGATGAACATCACTACGTATATATAACAAAAAAAGAAATAAAATCGTTTTCAAAGAGTAATTTATTGCCAGTGTTACATGTATAATGGGTAAGGTAACATGTCCTATCGGTAAAAAGCATCTAGCTATATTGTATGCTTTAAGGTATATGAACAAAGAGCAGTCACTCAGTGTTTTAAGAAAATCAGATGATTCTTTCATTAAATGTATTTGCGAATGTGTATTAAATATACTGAGTGGAAACATACCTATGAAAAATTGTAGTAAGAAGAAGTTGTGTAAATATAAGAAAACTTTAAGAAAATTGTGTAAAGTAAAAGGTTCAATAAAAAGCAAAAAAAATATAATCGTACAACAAGGAGGATTTCTGGGTCCTGTTTTGGCTGTTTTAGCACCGTTGATTGCAGGATTATTAACATCGAATAGTTAGTGGTGATGGAGTACGCTAAGAAAATGGTTATTATTTCTAAAGAAAACATTGATAAACTAAAGAATTCTCAACATCACGATGTACCGAATTCCGTGCAAACACCCGGTAACGAACTAAGTCGTATTGATTATGATATGAGTCAAATTTTAAATTCAAACGCTACCACCGATGATGTTACAAAATGGAAAATGTATGAGCAATTATTACAACGTTTTCTAAGATTGAATGGTAATATTCGTCAAATAGAACATAAAAACAGCGAAACTGAAAAAGAAATAAACGAAACAGTAACAGATAATATAATATTAGAAAGTATCCCTATAAAATTGCGTAATAAAGCCAAACTTTTGTTACTGCGTTTACGAAATACTCCAGACGATATTATATCGTGGGATACAAATGGTGTTGTGTCAATAAACGGTCGTGTTATTGAACGATCAAATATTGTTGATTTAATTAACGAATCTATGAGAAATAGAAAAAATTTAAATTTACCTGGAAGAAGTTTATTTTCTAAAATTATTCAACTTATAAATATACCGCGAGAATTCATAGGTAACGATGATTTATGGTTAAATGGTATAAATCAATTGGAAGCGTCAGCGATACCGTTATCTGCCGCAGATGACAGTTTATCATTGAACGAGTTACATGAAAGATCACATGTGAAAGCGAAGAAAAATCCAAGCACTCCAAAAACACCAAGGATAGTTGCACATAAAAAAAATGACTGAGTTCAATTTTAACGGCTTCGGAAAAAAAGAAGATTGTCGCTTTGTACAGACCTAAACATTCAACACCGGTCAAAAAAGATAATAAACTTAATAAAAGACATGATCCTTATGATCTCAGAACAATTTCGTGGTGTAAATTACAAACTTCGGGATAATGAGTGAATTAGCAAAAGTATATTACGATCCCTCGCATTACGCTGCTTCTTCCGGTAAAAAAGGAGTATTACGACATTTTCATAAACAGATATCACCGAGCGATATAAACGATTGGTTGGAGAGTCAAGATGCGTACAATAAACACAAACTAATACGTAAAAAATTTTTACGAAGACCATATACTGTGTCAAATATTGATGATGTTTGGGAGGCCGATTTGTGTAACTTTAAATTTATCAAAGGGGAGAATGATAATTATACTTATTTATTAACAATCACAGATGTTTTTAGTAAATTTGCATGGGTTGAACCGTTGAAAGATAAATCAGCTTCATCAGTCGTGCGTGCTTTCACAAATGTATTCAAACGCAGTAAACCACGTGTTCCTCTACTGTTACAGTCAGATAACGGTAAAGAGTTTGTAGCTGAAAATGTTCAACAATTTCTTAAGAAACGTGACATAAAATTTAGAACTGTAAGAAACCCTGATGTTAAAGCTGCTGTAGTCGAACGTTTCAACAGAAGTTTAAAATCCAAAATGTGCCGATACTTTACATACGCTCGTACAAAAAGGTACATCGATGTACTACAACAAATTGTAGAGTCTTACAATAAATCTATTCATAGAACCATAAAGATGGCACCTAACGAAGTCAATTTGAAAAATGCTTCTAAAGTTAGAGAGCATATAAACAAGATAGTATTTAGCATACCAAAAAGACCCATTGAATACAGTGCTGGCGATTTGGTTAGACTAAGTAGTGGTAAAGTTACATTCAGGAAAGGTTACGAAAGCGGTTGGAGTGAAGAAATATTTAAAATTACATAAGTTTTGACTCATCGTCAGCCTATTATCTACATCGTATCCGATTTAAATAACGAAGAAATAGATAGATTCTTTTGTGAAGAGGAACTTTCGAGAGTTTATTCTAAAATAAATGCTAATAATTTAGAAATAGACAAGATAATAAGATCAAAAGGTCGTGGTAAAAACAAATACGTTTACGTGACTTGGAAAGGATTACCGGAAACTTTTCATACTTGGGTACTTGAATCACAATTAGTTAAGGTGAAACAATGAATAAAGATGAATTTTACATTACATTACCATCCAATAGTAGTATGAAATATTACCCTGATAATACAACTACCAATTTTATTACTCGATTCCCACACGAGATACGATTGACTGGTGAATGGCATGTTGCTCTTTCTGATATTATTTATCCTCAAACATTTATGCATTTACCCGAGCGTAACCCTGAAGAACGAGCTGTATACACAAATGAATCTGCAGATGTGAAAAAAGACAATTGGAACGGTACACCTATGCGTATCGGTGTTTATACATCAATTGGAGAATTATTATCGGAATCAAATTACGTAACTACTGTAAATTACCATTATGAATTTCTACGCGAGCCGGGTGCCAGAATACGAATTCAGAGAAAATGTGATGATAAATGTAAAGTTGTACACAAAATAAAATTTGGTAATGTTTTAAGGAAAGTACTCGGATTCAAACAGAACATTCTTGAAGATTTCAATACAACAGGAAAGTACATTTTATCTGATCAGTTAGGTGGAATGATTAATAATTTACCGAAAATAATGTTTGTTTACACAGACATCTGTGAATCAAGTATTACCGGTGATATTCAAACACAGTTTCTAAAAACAATACCAATTGAATTGCATAAGTTTGAATATGGTGATGTTAAAATGTATTCAGTCTCAAGTAGACGATACATACCAGTAATGAAGAACAGTTTTGATACGTTAGAGATAGATATAAGAGATGATTTAGGGAAACCGATATTATTTGATTACGGAACTTTAACCGTTACGTTACACTTTAAACGCGTGCTTTAACAATGTATTCGTATGATGGATATTTCAACCAAGATGGCCACGGTTTAAGAGTATTTGTTGGTACACCTAATCAACGCGGTCATGGTATAGGAAGTTTTTTAGGAGGTTTATTTAGACGCGTTCTTCCCCTATTAAAAAGTGGTGCTCGGACTGTAGGTCGTGAGGTTTTACGTACTGGTGTAAACATAGCTAATGACATTATGACACATAAAACACCTTTGAAGGATGCGATGAAATACCACGTTAAAGAAACAGCTAATAACCTCAAAAGAAAAGCAACATCTAAGATTGATAAAATGATGGAGGGATCTGGGTATAAATGTGGAAAATGAATTAAAAGGAGTCAGTCCGTTACTACTCGTCGAGCGAGTAAATCTAAAAGAAGACTGAAGAAAAATAAATCAAGTAATAAAGTATCACATCGTAAAAAATCAAACAAACGTAACGTAAAAAGAAATATTGTCAAAAAAAGAACTATTGAAGATATATTTTCTAATCAATCATGGCGTTTTTACATTCTCACTCGTGTGAGTGTATCAAATTGGAATTGGACTTATTTTCACTACCTCCAACTCAAACGAGCATTGAAAGTTCAGCATATGTACAATATAAGCCGATATCATCAATTACAGAAGATGCACCTATTGAATTTGTTATTTCCGGGAATTCCGATGAATATTTAGACTTAACGCATACTTTACTAAGTTTAAAAATAAAAATTAGTAGGAAAGTCGAAGCAGTGAATATCCATGCGACAACCGGACCTGTGAACAATTTGATGCATTCGCTGTTTAATCAAATTGACGTATACTTTAATCAGAAATTAGTTTCCTCGTCAAATAACGCTTACGCTTATCGATCATATATCGAAACGTTATTGAATTATGGTTATACAGCCGAAAATTCTCATCTTAGCAGTGTATTGTGGTCCAATGATACACCCGGTAAATTAGACATGGGGGCAGATGAAAACATTGGTTTGAAGAATCGACGCAAGTTATTTGAAAAATACGGAATAGTTGATCTTATTGGTCATATGCATTGTGACGTATTTAACCAGGATAAATTTCTTATAAACGGTGTAGAGATGAGAGTACGATTAATACGTTCCCGTGACTCGTTCTGTTTGTACGATCCAGAAAACACAGCTGATTTAAAAATAACTGAAGCGACTCTTTTAGTACGACGCGTGAAAATAAGTCCAGGGATACTTCTAGCTCACGCAAAAGCTTTGGCCCAAACGACAGCAAAATATCCGTTAACAAGAGTGGACGTAAAAACAATTGCAATTCATGCGGGTGTGTTAGGAGAGACCCTTGATAATGTTGTTTTAGGTCAAATACCTAAACGTGTCATTATAGGGTTCGTAGATAACAAAACATATAACGGAGATAAAAAATTAAACCCATTCAATTTTAAAAATTACAATATCAACTTCCTCACCTTATACGTCGACGGTGTACAGATACCATCGCGAGCACTACAACCAAAATTCGGAGAAGTTAAACCACAATACGTAGAAGCGTATCATACACTATTTTCTGGAACGGGTATACATTTCTTAAATGACGGGAATTGTATTACACGCGAAGATTATGCAAACGGTTATTGTTTATTTGCTTTCGATTTAACACCTGATTTATCAGCCAATTGTGGTACTCACTGGAACGTCGTAAAACACGGAAACTTACGCATAGAAGTTCGATTCGACGAGGCTCTCACTGAAACAGTAAATTGTATAATTTATGCTGAATTTGACAACGTATTAGAAATTGACGCCAGTCGTCAGGTGATTGTCGACTTTTCCGGTTAATGAACACTATACAACTCAAGGCCGCCATTGAAATTTTACCTGTAAAAACAAAAGGAGTATACGCAGCGGATCTTATACCGAAATATTGGGAAAAACCTGCAGCGTTAATATTTAATACTGATGTCCACACAAGAAGAGGTACCCACTGGGTTGCAATCTTCGTTACCAGAAATGGAGAGGGGTTCTATTTCGATAGCTACGGATTACCCCCTTTCGTCAAATACCATGTCAAGCGAATCAGAAACAACTGTAAAGTCTACCGATGGAACGATCGACAATTACAGCAAGACGATTCCAACGTTTGCGGAAATTTTTGCATTAGTTTTTTGCACTTTATGTCTAGTAGTTTTAATTTTAACAGTTTTTATAATATTTTCACCGGGGACTTACGTAAAAACGATAAACTTGTACGCGAATATTACAACGAATACATTAGAAGAAATGTTGTAAAAAAAATATAGAATCTACGAAGAAATGTATACAATGTTCTTATCCGAAAAAATAAATGTTAACCTTTATATGTATTTAATTATGTAACATTTCACCTATTTTAAAATAAAAATGAATTAAAAGAATTATCAGTCATTTTATTCCACTACCTATTTCACACACGTATATGTGATACGGTTATATAATAAAAGGTCCGTGCCCAAACTCTAAAGGCACCGAGTGATCAGGATCTTACACTCAGCGAGGAATTACCCCAACCGCGAGACCCACCTTCCACATAGCCCGTACTCTATCACGTCCGCGAGACCCACCGAACCTTCCCCACTGGTCAGCGCCAAGGGTCAGCGCAGCGGGTCAGCGTCGCGAGTCAGCGTCGCGGATCAGCGTCGCGGGCCGCACTAAGGACCAGCGTCGATCCCACCACCAAACAACGAATCTATTTTTAACTCTGGGAAAACACCGCGAGTCATCTATTTTTATTCACGTCGCGGCGCCAGACGGACCGCAGGGAGGGGGTAACGTCTGTCTGGCCATAGTAGAACGACTCTACTCGAGTGTGCGGATACTTACACGAGTTCGCAATCGTCAATTCCACACATGTTATACACTATATTTTGTATAACAAGTGCAACAAAGTGACCCATTTCAGAATAGTTTTTAGTTGCGGCAAACATAACCTGTAACTGTCATACAGAAAAGTCATTGCGGTACTCGCAAGAGTATAGAAAAGTTCTTTGCGGTATTGTCTGGAGTTCAAAAAAGTTTGCGCATAGTAGCGACCTCTTTACTGTACTGTTTAACTTTGACGTATTTTCCGCACTAAAAACGGTTCTGAAACGGGTCACTTTGTTACACGTGTTGTAAAAAAAAGTTACTTTTCAAGACTGCTCAGTATGCTTATAACACCTTAACGGGCCAGACTGTTCCCACTGTAATCACTGTAACTGAAACAAAGATATTCGACTGAGTCAGCAAAAGAAAGACAACGCGATGTGTCAGCCAATCAGGCGGTTCCCCCACTTGAAGGATCATGGCGATCCGTGGCGTTAGGTTGTTAAAGTGTTATGCAAAGAAATGCGAATTCTATAAGACATATAATGCTGACAAAGCCATTTCAGCAGGCATAAAAAATTGCATGGTAATTAATTGCAAAACATTTAATGCTAATTAATTACCATAATAAATAATTTATTACTATATTATTAAACAAAAATACCGATGGCTTTGCTAGCTTGAGTTCAAGCTAGCAAAACCATTTTACAGTCGTAGCAAAATCCAAAAACTAAGTGGTAGTTAATTGTAAAACATTTATTTTTAATTAATTACCACAATATTGATATCTGATTTCAAGTTTTGATTTTGCATTATTAATACCATTACCATAACAGTAATTACAAATGTAAAACAGCAATTAACATGTCACTATTTAAATCATTGTAGGTTCCAAGTCGAGAAGTTGAGAAGACTGAAGGAAAATTTTGGACTCACTGGAATAAAGATACCAAAAACTTTTTCTTGCAGTTTGCATTTAAAAACGAGAAACCATCTATAGGAAAAGTGTCTGCGCAAGCAGTGCCTCTATTGCGCCCGGGCATTGGAGCACCAATGTTACCAGTTCCACCACCTCCCAGACCACCAATGTTCAATCCTGTACCGCCGCCACCGGCGATGTTAGCAACAGGCATGCCAATACCACCTCCACCCCCACACATGTCATAATTTTTTTGATAATTTAAAGTTCGAGTCAGTTTTCATCAGTGTTTGAAATTTGCTTTCTTGAAAGAAAATAATTTTTATAACTTTTGTAAATTCAAGCAAGACAATATACTAGCCGAGATACGATAGAATTGTGTTATGTGCAAGTAAATACAGTACAGTATTGAGATTTGTATACTATGTAATTATTTGTCATGCTCGTTCATCTGCAAATCCAATAATAATAATAATAAACAATATAACATTTTATAAAAGATTCTTTATTAGAAACTAGCATATAAGAACAACTGGTAAATTATATCAATCTAAGAATGATTAGATTCTCACATAGATATTAAGTAAAGTCACATGCGTAATTGAGAAAAAAAAATTTTTTAAATTTAAGAATGAAATGAGCGAACGAGAAATTATTATGTTAAACGAACCTCTCTTTCTAATTCTGAATGCCTTCAAACTTGTTCGCGGTCTTTTCTATTTAGCTTAAATTAATAAGAGTCTCTGACTCAGCATTCATGCCCGAGCGGTGATACAAGGTTTCGTCAAAGCGTGCGAAACCTGCTAAATTAGATTTCTTTCGATAAACGCGCCGATCGCTAAACCTTCAAACGTTACGCGCTCTGCATTCTCGCTCACTAGCCAAACCGCAACGACCAAGTGCTACCGCTGAGTTGGGTCTCTCTGGTGTTGCGCTCTCACGGCGAGACGCAACACTGTTCTCTTGCTGCCGCGCTCGGCGATTTCTCGATTTCCGCAGCCTCCAGGGTTTCTCGCCGCCGTTTCCAGGCCACTTCCATGGTCACGATTGTCGTCGCTCCTAGGGTTTCGCTTGCCGCCGCTACTAGGCCGCTCTCGATATTGTTGCAGCTGTCCGGGAAGGAAAAAATACAAGATCTGGTCCCTATCTGTGGTCTTAAAGACCGTCATAATTTTGTTGTTCAGCCCACCCTGGATCTCTAGCGGCGTGGACTACTCCCCTAGATATTCTAGGTGTCGAGACGCCAAGCTCGACCCCGCGAAACGAGTCTACGAAGTCTCCTGCGGCCTCGTTCAAATATTTGAATGATTTTAGCCCCGAGAGTATGTGTGGTTGGAGAGTGTGCGCGTTGTTTTTTCCCATGCTAAATTTTATAGTTAACAGTTCCTGCTGAGTAAACGTGTTAAATTTAACCTCCTTTTTTTAAATTAACTTAATTCTTATATTTTAGATCGTTTTATGTTAACTTAACTTTTCTTTAAATATAATAAGCAGCGACTTTCTTTCTCTTTTGTATTTTTTCTAGAATCTTAAAATACTGTGTGAGTGCTGTATGAAAGACCCCAAAATTATGTTTTAGAGATAGACGATTTCTTCTGTTGTAATGTTTGTTTTAGTTAAATAAAATAAATTTGGTTTCATTTAAAAATATTATCTAATTAGATATGGTTTTGATTGGTCAACGTTTTATTGTCCATCGTAGTTATTGCTCAAAAGTCGATTGCTCACCGTATTTATTGCTCTATGTTCGATTGCCAACTTTTCGATTGACCATCGTATTATTTGCCCAACGTTCGATTGGTCAACGCGTCATTTGCCCAACGGTCGATTGGTCACTGTTTTGGTTGCCCATTATTTAATTGGTCACCGGTCGATTGGTCATCCTGTCAATTGCCCATCTTTTCCAAACATCCGATTAGCAATCGACGCGTCGGGAAATCGACCATTGGGCGAATGAAAAGATGACCAATCGACCATTGGGCGAATGAAAAGATGACCAATCGACCATTGGGCGAATGAAAAGATGACCAATCAAAAAGTGGGCCAATGAACAGATGACCAATCAAAAATTGGGCCAATGAACAGATGACCAATCAAAAAGTGGGCCAATGAACAAATGCCCAAACAAAAAGTGGGCCAATGAAAAGGTGGGCCAATCAAAAGAGGCCCCATCAAAAAGTGGGCAACAAAAAATAGGGCCAATGAAAACATGACAACTAAAAACATGGCACACTCAAAAGTTGACCC
>JABFPI010000022.1:0-19772 GCA_022817465.1 Embidobia sp. ZL-2020 | reverse complement strand
AATCGTGTAGGCCATTTTCGTATCATTATTGTTCGTAAAAAGTGTTTGTTGGTTTTTGATATTACGTTTGTATGTTGAAGGAAATTGGGTTTTGGATGATTTAGGCGATGGTTATGAAATTAGACAAAAAAATGTGTACTTGTTTATAAAACATAAGTTTTGCAAACAATAGTTAAATTGTACAAAATTCATGCTTTTAACTGATATTGTGTTTTTCTTTATTTTTCCAATAACATTCTTTGTTATTGTTTTAGTGATACGAATATTTATATGTAATAAAAAATTCTATCAACATAAGCAATTTGTGATATATTTATTTTCCCATAAACCCACATAATAAAATGTACTGTTTAAATTTCATTTCACGAAACAAGTCAGTTTTTACTTGAATTTGTTTGAAAAAAAAACAAAGGATAAATAAAATGTAAAAACAGAGAATATCTAATTGACGTGAATAAATATGAATATGATACGAAGATATATAAGTTATTATGAGAGGATGAAAGTGACAAGAGAAATGTTGAGTCAAATACCTGTTATTGATTCCTTCAGAATTTTTTAATGCATTGTAAGTCTAGTTCTACATGAATTAAATTACGCATAATGTGCGAAACAAAGCTTACTGAAATCGAAAATTATTTGTCGCTAAGAAATGATTGATGTTTTTTCAATTATTTAAGAGTTTAGTTTTAATAATGAAATTTAACGTTTTATGCAATGTAAATATTTCACTGCAAAGTATGATGATGAATAATAACGAATCAATTGAAAAAAATTAATATGCCGTTTGAATGTATAAAATGTGTCGCGTTTTTAGATAAATTGAGAGGTAATAGAAAATTTCATAACTCAAAATTTACATATAGGATTCTGCTTTCTATACTTTTTACTTTGCTTATTTTTTATTTTGTTCGCAAACAAGTGTAATTAGAAACTTCGAATTCATGATTTTCAATGGAAATTGAATGTTTGTAAATTTTTAAACATTTATAATTTATGATTTATAAACAACTAAAAAATAGTTTAAATCTTATTACATATTGATAGAAATAATGTCTTCTATATTATATTAGAGAAAAAATTTTGCATCATAATGGTGAATGTTAGAAATCATTTGATTTTAGAAATATTATATTTATTTTTATTTCCATATTTCGAGTATCTGTTTACTATAAAAGAATTATTATTTCATTATGATGTAAATGGAACTAAAAATATAGTTCAGGGTTACCTTTCATAGAAAACAATCAAGTTTACTATTAAATTTTTAACAGTATTGTTAATTTTCAAAATTCAATTCCCAGCTTCATTTTCTACTATAGTGAATATAATTTTGGAGGATTTTATCGAAAACATGAAATTTCAAGTTTCGAAAAAAATATAATAAATTTAATTTTTTATTTCAACTACTTATATTCAGAAATTGTAAGTTTAAGTAGTGTCTTAAAAATTGCTTGGACGGAATATTTCTTAGTGATCATAGAACACTATAAAACTGTTTTCAAAAGTGTGCTAACAATAATTTTTTTTTAATTTTTTGACCATCTAAAGGTTTTTACTTCATTCATAAAAATGAATTTTAAAAATGATAAAAAAATGCTTCATCTTTGAAAAGTAAGAATCATTTACAATGTTAATCAAATTGGTAATTTATGATAAACAAAAATTTCAACACATTTTTAATCGTGCAAATATGCAATAATTGTATGCATTTGGATTGTAAAATTATGTTTCTTCGACTGAAAAAGTTATCAAAAAACGGCTTTCAAATTTAATGCTTAATCGCTTTCGAAATAAATAAAAATCTACAATTTTAATAATTAACCTTAACATTAATTAACTTTATAATACCCGGGCTTACATATGCAATATATTTAAAAAGAGAGACAAGATAAGAATAGTTTTTACAAGAGAGTATTTGTTAGTAATCCGATTTATTTCATAAACACTCAAGAATCTTTAGTATTGCATTATTTAGCATTGATATATTTAAAAACGTGAAACTTATTCAGTTTATGGTGGTTTTACACAAATAATTTTTATACTTTTTTTCATTGATAGTTTAAGCTATTCCATTTTATGTAATTATTCTGATATAAACGTGTTCTTCTTTTAGTTTGATATTTATACAAATAAATATTACTTTAAAGTTATACGGTACGAACTTAATCACTTAAAGTAAAAAAGTTATGGTTCATTCAGTAAATTCATGACCTTGAATTTCGTTTAACGAAGCTATTATTACTATTATCAAATTATTTTGCAAGATATTTTCACACGAAAAAAAAAACGAGGATTATAAGAAATATTAACGAGGTTGTAAAGTTCTATTAAATAAAAACGACTTATTAAAGAGTAAATTTTAATGTGTTATTTGCATATTATAAAACGAATAAAAGCGTCCATTTGTTTCGTAGGATTAACCGGGTAATTAACTAAAAAAGATGCATCCGTAATCAAGGAAAAAGAGCAGTTTTATTCGATCTAATAATTGTACGTTGACACGCACGTCGCTCCTGTAATTATACAACAGATCAATTCAGTCATCTTTGAAACCGTCAGCGAAAGGTCAAGAAGAGAATAAAATTTTGGTAGAAGACGATCCCGCCCTACCACACGCGATCACTCTTTCTTTCTTTTCGTTCCTCGATTTGGCGTCTTGCTCTTTTTTCGGCAATTTGCATCATCTCCGTCTTTATCGGCCACAACCGAAAACCTATCGTAAGGGAAAGTGGGCTCTGACCAGGGATATAAATTGGGTGATGAGACGGTCAAACACCAAACTCGTCTTCAAACTCATCTCGATTACGAATCGTGTGGAAGAACTAGTAGCAGCATGAAATTCATCGTGAGTTTTCAATTTGTTCTTTCAATAAGTTCAAGTTTTTCCGCCGTCAACGGTCAAAGTGCTTCGCCATTTCCCGTGGATTCTTAAGTTGGATTTCTCTTGCTCGCGAATTTTCTCAAAGTTTCACGCAGTGTTTCAAATTGCTCAAAAAATCGATAAGTTGAAATTCAAACAATTTCGTTAACAATAACACAGAAGCGTTTCTCGAAAATACTTCATACAACCAATTTGATTATTTATTATTTTGGACAGTGTTCAGTTTCGTAACGCTGAAAGTTTCGGTGCAGTGAAATTTAGTGACTTTTCTTTTTTTAGCGTTTCTTCGACTCAACTTCTTTACTTACAAGTTATTTTTGTTTTTAAGTTTAACATAGTTGACTTCTTAGTTTTATTTATATATACAAACTTATTTATAATACAAATTTTGCCTAATAAAATTACATATTTATTAACAAAGAAATTGTCGAATTTGCAGATAGCAGTTGTAGCTCTCGCTGCGGTTGCGTCCGCCCAATTCGCGCAAGAACAACAGCAACCTATTGCGATCCTCAAGCAATCGCAAGATGTGTCTCCCGACGGCTCGTACGCCTACAGCTATGAAACCGAGAACGGAATCTCTGCCTCCGAGTCCGGATCTCCAGCTGCCGTGAACCCCGAGGGTGAAGCCGCAGTTGTCGCCCAAGGTCAATACAGATACACCGCCCCAGACGGTTCTCCAGTCGAGGTCTCCTACGTTGCCGACCAAAATGGATTCCAGCCCCAGGGTGCTCACATCCCGGTCCCACCACCAATCCCAGAGGCCATCCAGAGGGCTCTCGACTACATCGCTGCCCACCCACCACCACCAGCAAACCAACGCTTCTAGACCTCTAGATAACCAGTCGCTAAATACGTTACCTGTCACCAATTGCGATAGACTTGTACCTATAGAAATATTCTAAATACCGTGATGTTTATACATATACGTTTTTGTACATAACTCCAGACACATAGAGCAATAAATTATTTTTCATACTCCGCAACCAACTTGACTTTTCTTATGAAATTCCTGCCTGTGTCAACGAATAAAGTACTTTTGACGTTTCGTAATTTCACATGTGTGAATTTTTATTTTATGGCTTATTTTGATGAATTCATTCAAAGAATTTTGTTGTCTTATAGTTTATTTTGTTGGATTCTGTCTTTTTGTATTGTGTTTTTTTTGCAATGTTTATTCAAAGTAGAGTTTCAAACGTTCTCATTTGAGTCGATTTTTAATTATAAAAATGTTATATTTGTAAATCTATTTTAATGTAATAATAATTAAACAAATTAGAAAAGTTATTGCTTAACGTGCAAAGATAAAAGCATGATAATAAAATTAGTTATTAAAAATAATTACATTGCACAAAAGAAAAATTATAGATCAATAAATCATGATCGATACTGAAGTATTTTAAAATTCTAGGTAATAATAAGTAAATAGAGAACGTTAGATTAAATTGTTTTTTATATTATGCGAAACTTATACAACGTAGTACATAAATTACTGCAGAAAACATTATTTATTGGAAAGAAAAATTACTATCAAATTCTACATTATCGAACTAAAAATGCTATTTTTTCAGTAACAATCCTCGGTATCATCCAAAATTATTTCGTTGTGAGAAAAGAATTTGTTTTTTGCTTATGGGCGTGAAAAATCGACTGATAGTTAATCCCGTCCAACTTTTTGACAATAGTCACTTAAAATTTGGGTACAAATTAAATTATATTATTTTTTTCTTGTTTTATGAAATTCGCGAACCAAAATATTTCCGTCTTATTTCCGTTAAGGTGAAATGTTACCAGACTCTGCCACTTGCAATTTTTGATCAAAAATTGTGATTATAATAATTGATGAAATAAAATAATGTTTTCACCATAGTTATTTGTAGAGTTGAAAAAAGGCAAGTACTGGTGATTTTAGTCAAATTATGATAAAAAAATATTTTCATTTTGCTCAAAATTGACGCTTCCGACAAGTCCCTTTTGAAACATTAAAATATTTGAATATTTGAATTAAAAAGCAAAAGTAGTTTAGTACTTGCCTAAAGAACTTACTGGAGAATGTCGTCATCTGAATGGAATTATAAATTGTGCACTAATAAACTGTAATTATTTGATTAAAAATACATATGTGTCAGCAAGCATGAAACGATGTTTTTGATTGTTTTATCGACTAACCGATGTCAAGAATAGTTTACTGTACATCACAGAGATGGCGTTCTATCCCATGTCTATAATTCTTTATTATATTACAAGTATTTAGTATTTAGTATCATTTATAATTATATATTAATATTTCAATAGCTGTAAAGCAATTGTACAATTTAGTAATAACGTTCAATTTTTTAAAAGATTTTTCTAAATTTATAATAATCTAAATTTTTATTATTTTATTTTCAATATTATTACTTAACAAAAAATGAATTTAAAATAAAATACTTCTATCTGTGCCTTCGAATTTTGTGTTCAAATTAATTTTATATTACATTATATTTATATTATTTAAAAAATAATCATCACCAACGGCAAATGTAATATTGGTAATAATTATATCCAATTAAAAAATGTGATAGAATTTGTGTACTTTTTGATGAATTTCTCATATTATGAGTTAGACTTTTAATTCCGTGCTTATAAAATTGATTATCAAAATTCAGGAGAACTGTTTGTCTGCGCGGGCTGCCATATTGGTTCGTTTCAATTAGTACCAACAACACAGAAACAATGCCTTGTTTCAGTTTGTTTACAGTCTCTAAGTAAACAAGAAGAAATTGATTGATAAATCAAAGATATCTTTTTGGAAACTTATTTTCAAGTAAAAAAAAGACAATTATTATTGTTTGTTACGGTCGAGCCACCCCTCGTCACATGGTATAATCGCAAAATTGATCAAATTTAAATTTGATTACCAATTTGAGTAAATAACAAGATTGTTGAAAGTTTTATACCATGGGAAATAAACAAAAATCATATTCCAGAAAAAAATCATGTAAAAGAACTTTATCCAAGTTGAGGTATTAATTATTACTATACTTATAAAAATACTTTTATTATTAAAAAAAAGCTTTATATCTTTTTGCGTCCTAGACTTTATTTTTATTATTTTATTTCAAAAAGAATATAAAAAGCTAAAACTTATTTTCTCTCGTAGTGCAAGAATTATTACTGATTCTTGTAATTACTTTCCTATATTTTAAAATATATTTTCAAAAGTTTTAATAGCGAGTATTATTTTTTAAATTGATAAAAAACATCACATTTTATATGGTGTTTATATATATTCATTGTTATATATTTATTTATTTATATATTTATATTTATATGGTTATTTAAAAATATTTTACAAATATTTAAGAATTAACTCCGTAATTTGTTTTTTTTTTTTAATTTTAATATGTGAGATATTTCTTGTCAAATCAATATGTCGATTTTTTGATTCGGTAGAAATTTTATAGAAACCTTTTTTTGTGTATCTCATTCAAGTTTTTGATAGGGCATTAACTTAGGATAATTATTTTTTAAAACATGTATTATACTTTGTTTATGAAATTGTAGCAAAATATGAAACTAATTTCAACTTACATTCTTTACAAATTTGTATACTTTCTATTTGAAAATTTACTTGTCACTGCTGTCATAACAAATACGAATTTAAAAATATTTGAGAAGAAAAATACATCGATAAATGAATATTATTATTAAACCAGATATCCATTATCAACAGTAATCATAAATCAACAAATTATACTTGCTTTAAAAACATTGTAACCATTGTAAGCAAACTATTTATATATGTGTAATTTTTACATATATATCTACAATTTACTGTTTAAAGTAGGTCCACTTAACTGTAATTAAAATTGCATAATAATTTTGTTCTTTTATTAAATTCAAGTTCTATAGTAAGCTGTGAAAATACGAAAGCTTTTAACTCATTGAGTCGGAGGATCACAAAGAATCACGAATTAAATTTTAATGACATTATATCTGTCATATAACTTAACAATATTTCAAACAAATTATATTTTTATTTTGTGTATTTGTAAATGTTTTAGAAACTTCATTTTTATTATACAAATTCGTTTATTGAACAAGATATTCAAGAATTTAAAAGCAGCAAAAACTTGAATCCTGCTCAATGAGTAAATGTATCAGCTATGAATTTAAACAGATAGTCACAATATACGCTTCAAAGTCATTATTTCTCACCTAGTTTGGTGAAAAAACATTTTTGTAACACGTGCACGGAAAATAGTACTTTTTGGGTTTGTTTCGGAAATGGAAAGTGGCTCTTTTTGGTAGAGTACCAAAACTCGGGCTGCCTCCGGCAGCCTCGTCTTCGCCTCGTGTCGCCATTTTTACCCTCGACCATAATCACTGTCGTTCCATCCTTGTACCATAATATACTATTCTTTTTTAATGTAAAGTATTTGCAAATGGTAATTTTAATGCAAAACTTGAACAAAATATGTCAGGAGGGCTTATGTTGGTTACAATCGGTATATATACGTGTAATAACCAAGATCTCCAAAAATTATATTTAGAAAAATTAGATTATTTGATTTGAAAAAGCTAAAAAATTAAGAAACTTACATAAATAAATAGTTTTGCAGACTTAGGTAATATGTTACTTTTGTAAGTTGGTCTTTTCAGAACTAAACAGGAATCAAGTTAGAATCAAGTAAAATTTCGCGCAAAAAATTATTTTAAAATTGATTTTGGATTTCGAATTCAATTTTTTGCACGAGATTTTACTTAGCTCTGAGTTGATTCCACTTTGTTTTTGAAGCTAGGTTCTGTTTGGGTCCTATTTCAGTTCTATTTACGTTCAGTTTCAAAAAACGAGCAAGGTATCACCTTAAAATGGAATGTTACTAATTTTTGTTCTGTAGTTCTTACTCACGCGCAAACACCATTAAATTTGTCTTTCTCGTATTAATGCGAGTAAAATTTTACCTTGAAGGAATTTTGAATTGGAAAATCTATCGTACTTTGCAATCTTCAAAAAAAGTGTATTTACTGGCGGTTTAGAATGTATTTCCAATATTATTCAAGAAATATATAAAGTAAGCTTATAGTAGCGCCCTCTACGAGGAAATGAAATTCACTTTTTATGGAATAATTTTTGTTATAATCTAAAGTCATTCCATAGTATTCCGCTGTAAAATAAAATTTTATAAACTTACCCAAATTTTCAGGAAAAAAGTTTAAAAATTGTAAGAGTAGATGCATTTTTTATTTTTTAAGGAAAATAATTTCATACAAAATTAATCTCATTTTCTCATAAAGTGGCTCGCCTTCCAGGTTTCCAATATAGTCTCTTGAATTATTTAAGAAACTCATTTCAGACCCTAAAGTTATGGGGTATGGCTGATTTTTCATATCGGAGTTCTCTTAAAATATGTCTTTTTTTTGCGGAAAAATACATGTTCGTTTTGCAAAGAATAACAATTGAACAACAACATTTAAAAAAAAAATAAAAAGCAATTTCAATGAATATTTAGCCTTGCTTCCTTTTTGCAGAGAATTGAAAAACGATTTGTTACACAATCGAAATTCTACGACTAGTCATCAAGGAGTTCTTAATGAAAATGCGCAGGGCAAGAATGTAAATGAAATTGCAGTACAAAGTACTGCAGTTTTGCAGACTTATGTAAGTACAGACAATGAAGAACAGTATCTAACTCGTGAAGGACAGGTAGAGGTATCAGATAATACTAATGATAATACTAATTCAGTTTATTACAATAGTATTAATAACGATGCAATTGAACGATCTGAGATCGAAACCAGTACCAGGTCCGAAGCCGATTTTCTAATCGAAGATGATGCTGTGTCAGATTCGGATAGAGCAAAAGAAGGCGAAGAACAGTTTCAAATGGTTTGTGAGAGACAGGTTGATACATCAAATGAAAATGAAAATATCGATGCAGTCCACCACAATAACTTTGATAACAGTTTACAAGAAAGAAGTGAGTCTGAAACAAGTGCAAGATCTAATAACGATATTGCAACAGTTGATGACAATGCCGAATTAGATCCGGATGAAGTGCAAGAAACTTATCCAGATTTTCGTTGCATTGAAAAATGTGGGTATTTCTTTTCTGAGTTGCATCGGTTATTTGATGAACATTCATCGTTCGCTTGTTCATTAAAAGATTTAAAACTTGTCAAAGTTTTTCGGAAAGCAATGAAAGTACAGTATTTTATAAGGTGCCAAATGTGCAACTATGAAAATAGTATTTGGTCTGAACCGGAGGACGATAAAGCTTACGACATTAATACTGCTACTGTCATGGCAAGTATCACCACTGGTACTGGGTTTTCTCAGATGCAAGAACTTTGCGCTTTCCAGAATGTGCAATTTATGTCTGCTAAATCATACAGAAACTATCGAGAACAAGTTCTAGATATTTTTATAAACACCGCCACAGAAAGTATGATGCAAGCTGCAGAAGAAGAAAAACGTTTGGCTATTGCACGAGGTGATGTCATTAATGGCATACCATTTATAATGGTTGTTGCGGACGGACAATGGTCAAAACGATCGTATGGCCACTCATATGATGCTTTGTCTGGAGTTGGAGCGATTATTGGCTTTGTTACTGGAAAAGTTTTATACATAGGCATTAGGAACAAATACTGTTCTTATTGTGCCTATTATGAACGCAAAGGTATAGATTGCCCGACTCATCGATGTTTTAAAAACTTTGATCGAGACGCTAGTTCTTCTAGTATGGAAAGCGATGCGATAGCAGAGGGTTTCCAACGTAGCATTGAGATGCATGGACTAATATATAGGACATTGATTGCTGATAATGACAGCAATGTTTACAATAAAATCTTGAACTGCAGACCTTATCACGAGCATAACATTATCGTGCAGAAAATTCAATGCAGCAATCATTTATACAGAAATCTTTGCAAAAAATTAACGTCAATTGCCGAAACTCCTCAGCCCCGCGATAACAGACAACCTGGTTACGTTGAAACGCGAAACATTATCAAAAAAAACATTTTGAACATTCGCAACGAAATCAATGACGCGGCTTTACGAAGAAACATGTCGGATATACCACAGGAAACAAAAGAAAAAGAGTTACAACTCGATATTTTGATAATACCGCAACATGTTCTTGGAGATCATAGCCAATGTGAATCTCGCGAACTGGACTGTTTGTCAGAAAGAGTTTCTACACTCAATCACATGCCGTCTGTCATCCAGCACAATTTTGATGCTAAAATAGGACCTGTTATGAGGAATTTCAGTTCGCA
The DNA here is from genome assembly GCA_022817465.1 of Embidobia sp. ZL-2020. NCBI lineage: Eukaryota > Metazoa > Arthropoda > Insecta > Hymenoptera > Scelionidae > Embidobia > Embidobia sp. ZL-2020. Next base: position 9,622 of record JABFPI010000022.1, on the reverse strand, counting down.
CGCTCCAAGTTTGTTACTGAATTACACAAACAATGTTGCGGAATTGTTCAATTCTGTCTTATGTAAATTAATTGGTGGCAAACGTATTTTTTGGAGCGCACGATGTTCATACAACATGCGAGCGATGGGAGCTGTAGTACAAAAAAATACAAATCAATTACTGACTGAAATTCACAAAAACACAAATAAAACAGTGCCGAATGTAGTTCAAAAGATGGAAAAACAAAGACAACAAGCTCTTATGCGTACTCAAGCTTACAGAGCCGAACATGGTCGTATGACATTAAGACCCACCGACCGTGGGGCCGAATCCTATGGACCAAATGCCCAGCAACCAGACATGAATTTAGCACAATTTGAGATTGTGAAGGAACATCATATGGATAACCTAAGAAAAAATGCTGAGAATTGGGAAGAAATCGAAAGATCCACTAGAGATCAAGGAGACAGTGAAAGGTGGAAATCATTAAGGCTGACAATGCTAACTGCATCTAATTTTGGAACAGTTTGCCGCAGACAACCATCGACACCGTGTAAAAATCTTGTGAAGCAAATTTTATATCCATCGCATATACAGACTGAAGCTATGAGGTACGGAACAGAAAACGAAGGAAGAGCTAAGTTAGCTTTATCGGCTGCAATCAACAAGGAGATATTACCTTGTGGTTTATTTATCGATCGCGAACATCCTTACTTGGGAGCATCTCCAGATGGCATCGTAGATAGTGATGGTTTGGTAGAAATCAAAGCTCCAAAATCAGCTGAACATTTGACTACTGCAGAAGCAATAAAAACTGTAGTCCATATCAAACGATATTACCAAACAGACGACCCGAGTAAAATGAATCGGAATCACCCATACTTTTACCAAGTGCAGGGTCAACTGAACATTACTAAACGAAAATATTGCCTATTTACGTTATGGACTCCGAATGATATTCATATTGTTCGAGTAAATGTAGACAAAGACTTTTGGGAAAAAACAATGCTACCAAAACTTACAAAGTTTTACATGCATTGTATACTACCGGAAATTGTCGATAGTCGACATAATCGACACAGACAGATACGAGAGCCAGAATATATCCTTGAAGCCATGGTAGAGCGTGCAAACCGAAAAGAGAGCAGAGGAAGAGAAAAAAGGCTTGCGGATGGAACCATAGAAAATCTCATGGCAGATATAACGGGTGTAGAGGAAACTGTAGGTAATGATAATCTAGTAGAAGAAACTATGGTAGAAGATACTCTGAGAAGTCAATTTGTGCCACAAATGAACGAAGAACAGGCATTAGCTTACAATAATGAAGTTCTTGAGTTACCGGGCACAGTAGAGGAACAGCGTGACTACCTAAATAATCTCGTCACCAGTTTAGAAGCCATAAAAACAATAACCTTACCGGTTAACTCGACACTTAATGATGGAGTACTGAGCTGCTTTTTGAAAATTGTTAGAGAAACCACATTTTACACAACTCAAAACTGTTTATTTTTGCCATACCGAGACATTGTAGAACCAGTTGAAGGTGAAAGTATCCAAATTCTGGGCGGAGGAAATGGATATCATTGGAGATGTTTTCATTATGATGGTGTAAACTTGTACGTCTACGATAGCATACCTACCGATCGTGGGTATGACAGATTTACTGTCATTGAAGATGAGTACATTAAGCTTCGTTTCCGTGTTGATAGAGACAAGGTCATATTTCCAAAAGTAGCGTCTGTTCAACCCGATGCTGTAAGTTGTGGGGTGTATGCTGCAGCTTTCGCAACAAGTATAGCTTTTGGAAAAAACCCTGCTGAAGAACATTATTCTAGAGATGTCAAATTGCTTAGACAACACCTTGTCGCAATTATTGCTCAAAATAGATTGATATTATTTCCATATGAGTAATAATATTCGTCATAAAGTGCACTTCCTGGAGGAAGTGCACTGGGTGAGTTCATTCACCAGGGTCTTCCTTCGGGAAGTGCACTGGGTGAATTTATTCACCAGGGTCTTCCTTCGGGAAGTGTACTGGGGGAATTTTATCCACCAGAGTCTTCCTTCGGGAAGTGTACTGGGTAAATGTTATTCACGAGAGTCTTCCTCCGGGAAGTGCACTCAGTGAATTTAATTCACCAGGGTCTTCCTCCGAGAAGTGCACTGGGTAAATTTATTCATCAGGGTCTTCCTTCGGGAAGTGTACTGGGTGAATTTTATCCACCAGGGTCTTCCTCCGGGAAGTGCACTGGGTGAATTTATTCACCAGGGTCTTCCTTCGGGAAGTGTACTGGGGGAATTTAATTCGCCAAGTCTTCATCCGGGAAATTAAATTGTCAGAGTCTGAAAAGAGAGCTGATTTTTAATATCAAAAGATAAATTGCTAGAGTCTTCTACAATAAAAGTAAGATTTTTCAAGGGTACCATTAGAATGTAGACTAAAAAAGTAAGCAAATTAGCAAACTCTTGAATTTCAACACAGAGTCTTCTCCACTAGAAGTAAGCTGATTTGAATAAAGAGGCAAATCAGATTCATCTAAAGCCAGTGATCAGAGTGTGATATATACGAGCTTGTGCGAAATGTCAGAAGATAAATTGTCAGAGTCTTCTACATTAGAAGTGAGCTGTTTCAATGACATCACATGTGATTAAACTGTACTACAAAATAATTTGCAATTCATTAAACCTCAACACCAGAGTCTTTTATATTGAAAGTGAGCTGGTATGGAGATCTAAGCATAATTTGAACAAAATAGAAAAATGGATCAGATTCATCTAAAGCTTGTTATCAGATTAGGATATATGAGCTGGTTTGCAACTTGAGAAGCAGAGTCTTCTACAATAGAAGTGAGCTGTTACAGTGATATTAATAGAAACCAAAATTTTCAGTAAAGTAAATTCCAATCTTTTAAACCTCAATACCAGAGTCTTTGATGATAGAAGTGAGCTGGTATAGTGACTTAAGTATAATCTAATTTGATTAAGAGATGGTTTAAACTGATCTGTCTGGTGTCTGGTGAGCAACTTTAGAAGCAGAATTCAGAGTCTTCTACAATTGAAGTGAGCTGTTAGAATGATATTAGCAGGGTCCAAATTATACTTTATGAGAAATGACCCCAAAAAGAAGACAATTTCAAGAAGTTGCTGAGGTGATATAACCAGAGTCTTTGCAAAAAAATGGCATTGCTGTTTAATCTTCTGCATCTGTAGCCTCAGTTTTCGGTAAGGAAAAAGGTCTGGTATGGTGATCTGATTTGATTACTGAGCTATTTCATAATTGTTTGATTTTTAACCCTGTAACGAAGGTGCCGCCCGAAATCGTCTTATTGTAAGGAGGGAAAAAAACAGATAATTAATTATATTTGTATGTTTGTGTGCAGCACAAGCAGACTGCTGGCTAATCAAACAACGCTCTGACAAGTTTCCTAACATCTGTTTTTGCAAGCTTAGAAGCTAAATTTCCAGCATTTACAATAAAGTAGAGTTTTGGCAGTGATCTTAATAAAATGTAAGCTGTAAAGTAAGCTAAATTGAAATTCCTTAGATATCAATACCAGAGGCTTTTACGATAAAAGTGAGCTGGTAATAATAATAATCCACTGAACTGGTTATTATTTTTTTGGATTTCAATTTTCAAAGCGAATACAATAATAGTGAGGACTGGTATGCAGAAGTAGAAAATGTATACTAACATTTTTGTTTGTACATTTAACATTTTCAGCAAAACAGCCTTTAGTCGTGAAATTGACTTAATGCGATGTATTTATCGCAGTCATTTAGGTAAGTACAAGTAGGTAAGTAAGGTAAGTATGTTTTTAATTTTTTAAATAGAAAGTATTCTGATTTTTATTCAATGTTTGTAGCGGAGATTGCCGAAGAATGGATCACAGGCAGCAATAAAAAAACATCCATAATTTGAAATCACGCAGTTAAAGAATTTTTTTTAATTATTATTAGTTGGTTATTTGATAGGAGGAAACCATTTGCATGAATAATATTGCAAAATGACTTTGGTTTCTGTGCATACTAAAAAAGCAGTAATTTGATAGTGAAAGGTAAATTTTTTTAAACCTGACTAAGTAATATTTTGAAAGTTAATATTCATATTTTAATATTTTTTATTATAAATTCAGTTTATAATCTTATGTTTGAAAAATATAAAATGTGTTATAGTATATAGTTAATATATTTGTTCTTAAATAATTCGTATGAAATTAGAAAAACGACCAGTAATCAACAATCAAACCAGACAGTTTTAATATGCATAGGGTGAGCTGAAAGCCTATAATATTTTCTATTATTATTATACTTTTTAAAAATATTGAAGCACCCATAATTAGTTGATTAAATTACTTTTCATAAAACGAAAAAATTTAAAAACGCTGGGAAAAATGATAAAAAAAATAAAATAAATAATAAATACGAGAATAATAAAAATAATACTATAAAAATGATGCACAGAATATTTATAGCATTATTATCCATACAAAAAGTATTGTTAACGACGGTTTCAACTATTTAATAATTTAATTGCGTTATTTATAAGCTGATCAAATGTTGGACATGTCACATTTATGTCACATATATCAAAAATATTGCAACAAATTTTAAAATTACATGTTGGATTTTAGGTTAGAAGAAGAAGATAAATAAAAATAATTAAAAAATATTGTTTCCAATTATCACTATGAAAAAAGTTAATTGAAACTCTCAATACTTATTCCATTGAATTCTATACTTTCTTAATTCTCTTTTTCAGTGTTGTGCACATATTAATTTGTCACTTGAAATTATTGTTTTATAAAATAATTCTAAAAATGTTCTGATGTATACAATTATAGCACAGTTTCAATTATTAACATAATTTATTGATCAAATGCATTATATTATTAAAAACTTATGGTCCGGGCTCCTTTTATCGTGTTGTCGTCCCTGCGTTTGTTTACCACTGTACCGGAAAAAAGTTCTAATCGCACAAACCTTTTGTTCTTCATAAAAAGTGCGAAATTTGCAACTGCCACGCACCAAAATGAAACGTAAGTATTAATATTTAACGTATTACAATAAATAAAGTTCTATATTCGCATATATTCTAAATATTGATTGCATATAATTTTAAGCGTAGCATTGTGTAAAATGTATTTAACAACTTTTTTTTAGCACCTACTGCAATGTGAGGTTAAGATGCAATAATTTTAATTGCAGTTTAATTACTTTAAAATTGTTTATGTTTCAGGAGGACAAAGGAAGGCAGGCAAGAAGGATGAAAAGATACAAAAGGTGAAAACTAAAACTTTTTTAAATTCTCAATGCTTTTTATTTTGTTTTTTGATTTCTTTTTCTTGTTAATTTGGTTGTTATTATTTTCATTTAAGTTTTGCATATAAGCATGAAGCTTATTTTATTACTTAGCTAGATTTCATTTAGATTTAAGGTTGATGCTTTAATGTCTCAATGCGTAGTTGTTTTTTTTAGATTTTTGAGTCCGTTTTTCTATTTGTTTTTAATGTGGTTTTTTAAGTTGGTTTTTCAAGTAGCTTTTTCAATATTTTATTTTGCTAAAATCATATTTTAAAATTGTTTTTCGTCTTTGCTTTGTATTTTCCTAATTTTGTTTTCATTTTTTTCAAATTATAACTTTGCATTTAGTTCTGAATTTTTATTTTTAGTATTTTTCGTTCGATTTTGTGATTTAATATGTTCTTGTTGTTTTATTTGTTTCTGAATTTTTTGCATGCAATTTATTTACATGTTAATTGCTTTTTAGTTACATTTGCTTGTTTTCTTTTTTGCATTTTATTTTTTTATAATTGATTGTATTTTTTTTTTTTTATTTATATTTCAGTTTCATTTTCTGATTTCTTTTTTTTAGTTTTGTTAGTTTTGCAAAATTTATTTATTTATTACGTTAGTGTTTTTTGATCCGTTAATTTTGCTTGGACTTTGGTAGCACATTTTAATAGCATTAATATATTCATATTATTATTGGAAAATGTATATTATAACAATGAGCCATCAAAGTTCAAACAAAACTATAACGTATATAAAAAAAGTTACTAAATTAGTACAAATAAAAAAACTAACAAAAAAACAAAAAAACAAATCAAATGTATAAAATCGTCAAATTATGGATTTTTATTTTCTTGTGTTGTTTGTTTTTATTAATAAATAATTTACTTATTGTTACAATTTCAGTTCTTTATTATATTTGCCTATTGTGTATATATAAATCGTTAAATTGAATTTTTTGTTGGATTTTATTGTTAAATTAAGTTTGTACTTTAAGTTATTATTACTACAATAGTTGAATTAAAATAATGATATTGGCTTATTACTACATTGAACATCTCTGTGGCATTGTAACAAAACCAGGTAACTCCACTTTTGATGGAACCGAGAAAAATGCGTTTTAAGTTTTTTTATTCTTATAATTATTTAATTTTAGTTATAACTGAAAGTTGTTGTATTAACAATAGAAGGACTGGGCGTTTCAAAAACGAAGGTAGAAAACATTTAAATACAATGTGTTAGAAAGAGAGGATAGCGGATAAATTTGTCTGGTCAGTCTTTCTAGTGTTAATAAATCATGTTCGTGTTTGAAACATACAAAATCCATGTTAAAGTCAAATTCGAATGTAACAGAGATCATTATATATATTGTTTATAATTGGCATAAAAAATAACAAACGCAATAGTTACCTGGTTTTTCCATAATGCAAGTTATATTTTCTGTATGACGGTTTTATATGTATTAATTTAATTAATAATTTTGTATAATATTTTAAAATGCATGTTATGACGTCAAATTGGAACGGTACTGTGGACATATAGTGTTTCGTTAGGATAAAAGGACCAACAAAAGAATTTAATTATGCTTAAGACTAATATGAAACCTTTTTATCTACTCCAAGAAACTCTTATGTTGGTTTGATATTTTATTGAAGCAGAGAATTATTAACCTTCCGTCCGTCGGGCTATAAGTGTCGCGGTAACAAAATAAAGAAGGTCGAGTGGTGTTTACGCAGAGACACAAAGATGCTAAAAACAGCGCGATGAACAGAAGGTTATAATTTAGTATCATTTAAAAACATTTTTGAAACATTTAGAAACATTTAAAAAAATATGTAAACCCGAATTGAATCGATTTTTTCACAAATCAAATACAGTTACCTTGTTATTCCGTATAACGAAAGGAGTTATTCCGGTTTAAGGTAGTTATTTCATTAATTCATAACGGTCAGTTTTTGAGCAAATTCTAATTTATGATTTTTTATGTTATTGAGCAAATTCTGGAAAAATTTCAAGTAATTCTTCTTTTCCGAACTACAGATATTATGGTTTGAAATATGTAAATTTAACATAGGCTCTTATGGAGACAATAAATAAAATAATGCAATTATTTAAATAACTCCCAAAAGTCAGATTTTGTTTCAAAACTATTCAAATATGTAAATAACATTGAGAATTATTAACTAACAAAAAAAGTCATTTTCTTATATTCAGTTTTTACACAAAGTTTAATATTTTTATCCATTCTGATAGATTTGGAGATATCAATTAAAATACAATAAAATCCAAAAATATTCAAAATCAAATAATATGGAATGAAAACAAAAAAATGCATTGAGTAAAATAGAACAAGTAAATTGAAATGTAACTGTATAATGAAAAATCAATCAATCATTTAATATTAATGCCATAAACAAAAAAAAACATAGAAACACGATTAACCGTTCACAAACCTAAAGAGTACATACAAATGAAAACAGATAAAATCAAATTCAAATAATTAATAAAAACAAGAAGAAAAAGCAAATGTAACTCTATGTCGTATCCATATTTACATCGCAAAACTGTAATAAAATAATGACATCTTTATACTGTGTTATAGAAAGTAACAACCACAAAGCCGAACACGAGGCGGTCTTCTCAAAAAGAAAATGCGTCGCCACAGCAACAGCGGCAACAGCAGCCGTTACAACGATTGCCGCCGCAACAACTGCTGCAGCCGCAGCAACTTCCACCGCAGCAGCAACAGCGGCCGCCGCAACAACAGTTGCCACCGCTGCAACAACAGTTGCCACCGCCGCAGCAGCAACAATTGCCGCAGCAGCAGGATCAGCTGCCGCCGCCACAGCGACAGTTGCCACCGCCGCAGCAGCAACAATTACCGCCACAACAACTGTTGCAGCCGCAACAACAGTTGCCACCGCCGCAGCAGCAACAATTGCCGCAGCAGCAGGATCAGCTGCCGCTGCCACAGCGACAGTTGCCACCGCCGCAGCAGCAACAATTTCCGCAGCAGCAGAATCAGCTGCCGCCGCCACAGCGACAGTTGTTAGCTCCGCAGCAGCAACAACTTTTATTATGTTTTCGTAGTGTTACACCCGTTAACAACCGGAGTAACGCGATTACGCAAAACTCAACATCTCATTGAGGATCATTAGTAGCGGAATAATGGGCGTGATTAATTTCTTTGTATTTTTTCATTCCGACACATTAAATCGCCATTAGGGGAGCCTTTTTCTAATACCCATCACACTTGCCGCGTTAAACAACTGTAGTTCATTGAGAAGATCAAAGATGAATCTTGAAGAAACGGCGCTTTTCTTGTACAAAGGATTGCGATGTTTGACGTCTTTCAATGTCTTTCACAGTTTGAAATTTAATTATTGTTCTACGAAATTTGAAATGATTATTTTCATAATGAAGGTGGCCTCAAAACGAAGACGGCCAATTTGCATAAATTACGTCATGTGTACGTTTTGCAAAATTGTGATTGAAGTATTTTCTTCGTTGGAAAGGCCATTTTTCAAACTGAAACAATTCCGTCACATAATATGATGCTTGTTCATGTGACTATAATTCTCAATGAGTTTTCGGAGAGTCAAGGTTGAAGTGACCTTAAAGTTTCCACAGAAATATTGTCAATGAATTTCATTATGTAAATGAATATGGATGTCAAATGTGAATATTTCTGTGCAAGCAAAGTTACATCTAACTATTTTTCTTAACAGTTTCCGGTTGGGAACAATTCGTTTATTATGTTGGTATTCTTTTTATGAGCTATCAAGAAAATCCTAATTTTGAATTTTAAATATATTTTAAACTTTCTTAGCAGTGTATAGTTTTAGTAATATAAATATATTAATTCACTCCAATGCAATTAAACATATAATTTAACACTCCAACATTTTAAAACATTGCATTTCAATAAACTACCATTATTAACTTTTTTTCTACTCGTTCATTATAACATTAAATTACCAAATGTATCTTCTTGAATTTTTTTTAAATTATTTGTTGCCTTGTGTTAAATTATAATTACTTGACAAAATAATTCACTTATTCACCAATGCCTGAAATTTGTCTTCATTTCAATGTTTTTTTTTTTTTTTTTTTTTTTTTAATTTTTAAAAAAATATAATAAGTTACTTTTTACATAAAATGTTGTTAAAAAAATTAAGGTTAAAGTTATTTTTTTTTTAAAATCTATTTTCAATTTAAAGGAAATTGATTACAATATGGATGTCAAATATTGTTTTCTTTAATTTTATTAATGGATTTCCAATGAAGGTCAAGGTTAAAGCATTTTTCATTGAGTTTAGTGACATCGCCCTCGGATTATTTTTATTTTCAACA
>JABFPI010000021.1:0-20006 GCA_022817465.1 Embidobia sp. ZL-2020 | reverse complement strand
TTGTTTTGAGTAATGAACTTAACGGGTATTTTTTTTAATCAACAATTTTTATGGAAAATAATAAACAAAAAATAATTATGATATTTTATAAGATTATGTCAATTTATTAATATGTTTTTGCAGCTAAAAAAAGTATAAACAAATCATAAAAAATAAATTTTGATAATACCGTCTTATGGGAAAAGTGATTCTGAGTAGATACAGAGAAAAAAGTAATTAATTTGGTCCATTCTTTGCTGTTTTACAAGGCACTGAAAATTGTGAAAAATGACGAAATAGTATATTTCATTACTAGGCAGGGAAATAGCGCTTTCACAGACTGAGTAAGTTGCACGAGGCGTAGCCGAGTGTAACATACGAGTCTGTGAAAGTGCTATGAGCCTGCCGAGTGATGAACGATACTTTTTAGTACAAAGTGTGGAAAATGCCCCTTTTCCAACACAAAGAGTACGGAAAAGTTGCCTTTTCCACTCAAAAAATCCAACACTATCGGGACTGTCCTTTTTCAATAAAAGTTCAGTTTCAATCTGCTGCTAAAGGCCTTTGAATCTTTGATGCATTGTAGAAAAAAAAGTTTCTCGAACAGCGTGTGTTAATAAACACTTTCGTTCTCAAAAAATAACATGGGTATTTAACTTCGGACGAAAAATTATATTATCAATAATTATTTCATTTTTTTGCGCTTTATGCTGCTCATTAATAAAAATATTTGATCAATTAATTAATATGCATTTATAATGAAGCTATAAATAACTATAATTAAAAATATCAAAACTTCCACTAATTTGTTTGAACTTTTTTGGACGAGCTTATTTCATAGTTTTTCTCTTATTTATTTTCAAATTCTAATTATAATTCTAATAATTGTATTCAAAAATTTTAAGCGAAAAATATATTTAAAAAGAATTTCTAATAAACCAATACATACAGTTGAACTTGTAATGAGGCCTCGTGTTCCGAAGCTTTTTAAGAAATCTACATGATTGCATGTATACAGTACTCATGCATTCTTAACTTCTCTCTACCTCAGAGTTTTCCATAAGAAATATACTCAACTTTCACTTATGTTTTCATTCACGGGACCAAAACGTTCACGTATTTAACGCAATTGTGATTTGTTGCTGAATTTTATTTTAACCTGATTGATTAATAGTGAAAAACAGGTGATTAGAACATGAAAATACGTAGATGGTCGTGAAAAATAAGTGAAGGTAACTTAAGTGGAAGTTCAGTGTATATCTGTGTCTCGCGATTTCGGTTTCCGTACTTATTTCTAATCCTCACGCTCCATGTGCAGTATTAATAACAAGTTTTACTGCACTGTAATTTTTTTGTGTACGTTATAAATACTTGATCATTATATTTACCAAAATATTCCAACATGTTAATAATTTTCTTTTTCTGCCAATCATCCTTAGGAACCTGTCCTGTTTCAATAGATTCTTGTAAATCATGCACATCAGTGAAATTCGGCAATAAACAAAATTGATCCTTTTCATTTATCCAAAATGTAGGAGCAGCGAGAAACATGTCATTTAACTCTACCAATACTAGATCCATGGTAAAATCTGTAAAAGAATGTCAATAATAAATTATAAATGAGAACAGATTGCAGTTAAATTTCATTCTATAACTATAAGAATGTAGAATGTCAACAAATGTATAGAATAGTTTATAATATACAGTTTGTCAGCCAATCCACGAGACTTATTAATTAATATTTATTAAATTATATAATATATATAAAAACACAACTAAATAAATATTTATATTACACATACTCGAGAAACGAAGTTTTACTCCCTCACTTTCAGGAGTAAAAACTACGTTATCTCTCGCACTTGTAATATAAAAATATCTATGTACCATGGAAGTAGAGCACACTATGCATAATATACTATTATTTATAAATATATATTATATAGCTGTGAAACAAAATGGCCCATTACTAAAACCGAATTGCGGCTAAAGGCGAGGTGTTTTATAAAATATAAGGCTAAGCTTACACTGACGTAAAGACCAATTTTAAAATATGAAGTGATTATAAAATAGGATTTCAGTATTTAGGAGCCATTTGTCTTCCTAGAGAACAAAACTGTAGTTTACCTAGGCTTCTAATAATTTAAAATTGCGTGGAAGTATCATAATAAATATATCCCAAAGCTATACAGTCGGATCTCATGAACATTACAAAACTGAATAACTCTATACTGTGAGTAGTAACTACGACAGAAAAAAATAAAAAAGTGTGTATAATTATTTATTAATACCACAATTATTAAAAACATACATTTATTTGTGTCAGTTAAGCTTTCTTTTTCTTATCGTGTTTAAAAAAAAACCTGAAAAAAATTTTTGAAGTTAATACAAAAAAAGTTGATTAATTTAAAGTTTAATTACCAATATCAATAACAGCAAAACATTGCAACAGCCAAAAGCGGTTATGAATAATTATGCAACATTGATCAGTTAACAAAACTATAGTAATTTTTAATTTTTTACTAAAGTCAACAACAGTAAGCTAGCTTAACAAGTTGAAGTCAACGTAATTGAAACAATCTTAATCGAAGATAATTAAGACCACAGAAAAGTTGCTCAATTTCATCCGAGCTAACGAAGTGAAGAATGCTTATACAGGGGTACAATATCTAATAGTCTTTGTCATCGAATATATTTGGTACCTTTCAATGAGTTTTGATGTCAGCATAAGCAATATCACGTCTCATCGTTTACACACTGAAGTACTGTTTTTCTTGTACACTTTGTGTTGCAGTTTGTTGCGCGTTTTCATATTAATGTTTATGTAGCCGAATTCAAGTTAGGATGCGATTTGAAAATTCTATTCCAGGAATCTCAATTTATGCTAATCACTATAATTTATTCATTTTTATGCAGTTCTTATGTAAAGATCAAGTTCTGTTCCTTATTGTTACAGCAGAATGAGATATTCTAGTTGATGTTTTCTTTAACAATGATATAATCGTACAAGACGAGCTAGTGGTCTTATTTAAGGTTTTGTAACCCAGATGTGATAAAAAAGAAAAACAGCAAGTCAGGGAAGCAAGTAGCGGTGGTTGAGCTGACAAGCATTGATGAGACCTATTTTGAGTCGAAATTCAAGCAATTATATTGAGTGCAGTTAAACTGCGCGGAGGTTGAATAAGTCTTCAGATTGTTTAGAATAATCAGGTGACCTTGTTTATGGTCTAAACTCAAAACGATTGTTCAAAATCAGTCATATATACATAACAGTAGTTTGTTAGTTACATTAAATGCAACAAAGGAACAACCATAAAGACGTTTTTTTCTTTCTTAAATGGAAGCTGTAGAAATTTAAGCTGTATTTTGTCTATAGGCCATACAAAATATTCAGAGAGATTGCTAACTCGGTATACTTGTAAAGAAGAAGAAGGACAAGGTTCGAGAAATACATCCGAAACATTCAGGAACTTCTTTCCAATGATAACTGTATCACTACTATCATTTGTTGCAAAATTGTAAATCTGTATAATGTCATTTTCAATTTGACAACAGTTGTTCGGTAATTTTGTTGACAACATATAATCATCCATATAATACTCTGAATATTGCGGATTTTTACAACCAACTAGCAATGGACCATCAGTGTGAGGTTTGCGTTCCTTTTGTTTCTCCTGAATCTCCTCATTTAAAATACTCGAGACACTTTGCAGTTCTTTATATCTATTATGCAACTGTTGAAGTGGCTTCTCAGATTTTCTAACGAATGATTTGATTTTTCTTATGAAATTCTCAAACGGAAACGCACTACAAGATTCCAAAGACCCATATTTTTGAACGTCGTCAGACAAATGTAACAAGCCATGAATATTGTGCGATATAAATTGACGTCCATAGAGTTCCATAACAGTTTTAACAAAGTAGTCCATCAAATAATTTGCATATTCTACAATTTTTACGTCCTTTGCATAAAATAGTAATCTTGAAGCAATATAAAGAGAGAGAAAGTTTAACATATATTTGTTTGTCCAATCCCATACTAAACTCATCACAAGTGGTCCCACGTATAAAACAAAAAGACGACATTCTGTTGCCTTCCATGCTCCATAGTGTTCAATTTCTCGAGGGTGACGAGGGAACTCAGCTGAAATGTACCGTCCCAGCTCTTTTAAATAGTTCGACAATTCTATCTTTGCAGGCCCCCCTAAAATACACGTTTTTTTTGGTCCACTTAACCACAAAGAAAAAAGTTTCTTCATTACACCGATACAAAGTAGGTGCATATAATCAAGGGGTACATTTGACACCAAACCAAACTGTGGTATGCTGGTTAAAATACTTGTACCATTCTGGTACCCATTGACAACATTGTATTCTTCTTGTAACATGTCTTCATCGGTACGTGGATTGCTGTTAAAGTCAACAAAAGATACTCTGTTATTTATCCATTGGCCTTCCACCTCACATTTTGAGCAACTATTTTTCCCTGTGTGACCTTGTGTATTAAGCACAAAAGATTTTGCAGGTGCGTCGCAAATGAGAGAATGGATTTTAACTGAGAATCTCACTCCTTCATATTCAATTCCGTCCCGCGTAAGTTCAATAGCATCATCTACAAAATATTTTAAAAATTCATTGGAGGATGTCGGTTTGGTAGGTCCATAAAACATTCCATTTAAGAAGACATTTTTGGTGCCAATAAATCGCCCCATTATCGGCCATGCATTCTTTTCAGCAGTAACAGGAAAACCATCAGTTCCAATTTGAATTTGTATCTCTCTATTATTGATGTCATGTTCTGACTTTAAATAATTGATAATATCTTTTTTGAAGCCAAAATGAATGTAATGCCCTGGATGCATATCTATAATTTTCGACGAACGTGGTGTTCCTAATAAACTTTTAGCACTTTGTGGCAAGTCGTTATTCGAGACATGTTTCTTTAATATGGCAAGTAATGCAGTTAAGGCATTATGCCGTATTTGGAAATGCAAAGCCCACACTGCCAAATCTTTTCTCAACTCCGAGTTTGAAGAACTGATGTCTTCATTCATATTGTTTTCAATTTTTTCTTCGACTTTCTGTAGCAAGTCCAAATAAATGACATCGTCTGAAGGATCATTTTGTTTTTTTGCATTTGAAACTGTTGACGTGTCATCGAGTTTCCTTTTTTTATTCGAACAAAGAAAATTGTCCTTCTCATACAATAGATAATTTGTTTCGCGTTCATTATTAACGTTATTTTCGAGTTGAAGTGTGTTTTTTGAAATACAAAGACAAGCTCTTGAGAAGTCATGTCGTTCACGAGCCACTGTTCGTTGTTGTTGTCTTAGACTTAGATCAGTGAAACGTTTCCTATGTGATATTAATAATCGAGACATAATTATAATTCATAAATGTATGATACTATTTGAATTATAATTTTAAAAAATTGTCTATTGATATTCAATATTGCATAATTATGCCATTTGTCTCGGATATCTGTAAACAAATTGTTTTAATATAACAAAAAAAATGTCTTTTTGTTCAAGCAACACAAAATATATATATTAAATCATTAACAAATTTCAAATAGTCATTCCATTATAAATGATCATTCCATTTACTTTTTCATAATTTTATTTATCATTATTTATTTTATTTAACAAGACAATTGTGCTGTAGAGGTTTTTTTAGAGTTCCATTAAGTAAACATTGAATATTTAGTTAAAACGTTAAAATTCATTTTCCCAAGTTTAATTATAATTATGTTAAATGGCGATATTTGTATTAATATTAACAAATCATAATGACCTTATTAACAATTAAAATGTCTACATTTCATTAACAAGATTACTCCAAATTCTTGCTAGGAATTGTGCAATAATGTAATGCATAATACATCTATATTTTATCGAAAAATGTATTATTTGTCGTTAACGGCACAACTACCTTAATTGCCATTTTTTGATACATAAAATATTTATTTTGTTTATTTATCGAATTATAAGTACTTACTGTATACAAAGAATTAACGTGTACCGCAAACTAAGGTTCGTACTTCTTGTAATATAAGTAAAGAGCATGGAGAAGAATTAGTATCCAAGTTTTTATAAGTACCATACAATATAACTGTAAGATAAGATATATGTTAGTAATGTATACAAGTAAACATTTTTATAATGTATTTTTTCTTTCATTTTTAATTTTACCAAACTCATAATTTTTCAGCGTGAAAGAAGAAACCATGTAACATTAATAAAAAACAACTAACTATGCAAAAACATATTTTGATATTTTAACAGTGGTCAACATGGTCTATCATTAATCTTACATTATGTAACTTGTGTAACTGGAATACAGGTATTTTACTTAAAAAGTAAGAAAATGCCGTGATTGGTTGTCGTCGTACAAAATATGTTTATGAAGATTTGAAACGCTGGGATGTATGTTAAAATAATAATTGATTGTAATAAGTTGCGACCATTAATGATATTGCAAATGCCTTTTTTACTCAAAAAGATCAATATATTTAAATAATAGATATTTTCATTGCTAGGAAAAAGAAAATGAACTGTTCACTCATGAGTTTGTTACATGAGGTGAAGCCGAATTTAATACAAACATACAAGTAAGCAATTACTTTTTCCTCTCAGTAAACTATATTTTTGTTGACAAGCGCAGAAAAGAGCTCTTTGAATTGAGGCAAAGCCATGAAAAGTGAACTTTTCTGTGCTTGACGAGAGAAATATAGTTTCCCGCTAGAAAGGAATAGATACTTTCACTGATGGAAGGGAAAAGACATTTCTCGCTCGTTTTAAGAAAATATTTGTTACGTTAGTAGTTTCGCTTTTGACATAAGCTACCAATTTGGAATTCCTTTTTTACTCATTCAGTAATTAATTATTTTGTACTGTATCAAGAAATAGTGTAGCTTTCTTTTACACACCTGATTAAAAAATTTCATAAATTTCAATTTGTTAAGTTTTTATGAATAACATTTTAAAGTACTATTATATTATATATTTCGCCCTAGTTAAAAGTGTCGTCAGAAGAATTGTTCGATTTTCAATTGTTTTTTCCACAGCTTATTGCATTAGTAGAAAAGAAATGAAAAATCCTGCTAAGATGGCACCTTCATTGACTAAGGCAAAGATTAATATTTTTAATATTAGAATTGTGGTTCAATTAAGTGACTGTAAAAAAGTGCACAATTTGGAATTTATGAATTTATTTGTAAACAAATATTTAAATTTAATTTAATTCTGGGTAAAATATATTTTACCTTAAACATTTATCATATAAAAAATTATGGATAAAAAAAATATAAAAATATTACAAAAATAACCATTAAAAATAATGGAATCCATAAGTTATATAACAGTATATACAATGTTTAACTTTATTTAGTAAAAATAAAAAAAATGTTTATTTTATGCAAAGAAGATTTCTGTTATGCTTTGTTACAAATGTATAATAAACTTATTGAAAACTAAAGAATTGTGTAATTTTTTGTTTTTCTTTTTTTGGTTTTTTTGCAATAAAAATTTATTTTTTTGTGTATAATTATTGCAAAAATTTTATCATACAAATAATTAATAATTACAAGTTTATTAGAATATTGGTTAATTATTAAGCACTATCATAATGTATAATCATATTATTTTTGAATGTAAAAAAGGACTTCGTTACATCAAGTGTTTTAATAGTCAACAAAACAGACGTTTTATTCTTTGCAATGTAGTTCCCTGCTGGGAAGGAAAAGTAAGTGCTCACTCATGAGTTTATATTACACTCGGCTACGTCTCGTGCAACAAACTAACAAGTGAACAATTTACTTTTCCCTTCTAAATTAAATTTACTCTTTCTGGTTTTTATACGTATACTTAATAATGTAAAAAAATGATTTAAGTTATAATGATTAACACAAATCATAAATTCTCCAAAGGAACAAGAAAAAATTAAATGTGCAATATGTACCCTAGTAAAAATAATTCTCTGAAAACTGTCGAAAAGCTAGAAAAACTCTGAAAAGTCCCAAATGTTACAGCTTTTCAGAGTTGAAAGTCTAAAAAGTTGTCACAATTGGGACTTTTCAGAGTTTTTCAGACTTATTGACAATTTTCAGAGAATTATTTTTACCAGGGTACAACTGACGAAGTAACAAATTTACAAAGTGAATAATTGACACTTTAATGTTTACAAAGTAATCGCTATTTTTCATAAATATAATTATGGAAAATATAAATAATATACTGTTTTAATTTCAAATTGTAAGCACATTTGCAATAATACCTTACACTTTAATCAATAAATTACCCTGCTGTATAATTTGTAACATATGTACTGTGAATTTACATAAACATTAATTATTTATTAAAATTCTAACCTTCAATGTTCACAGCAACGAAACCAATTGTGATGTAGTTTTAAGTTGGTCCAGGATTGTTATTAAACAATCATAACCTTTTGTTTGCAATACAACTGAAATTGCAACCATACCACTATAATAATTGCAAATAAAGAAAGATAAAACGTCGTTTGTAAATTCGTCGTAGTTATTAATAAATTTATTATGAACCGAAATTTGCGTTGTTTTTAATATACATTGTTTACATTCAGTCGGACGATACTAGTGTTGGAAGAAGTAAATATTATGGTCGATTGTCAAAAAGTTTTTAATTCGAAACAAAAATTTCGAACTTTTGTGTTACGAAGTTTATGACATACATATAATAAAGGAAATTAAATATTTAATTAAAAATAATTTAATTATTTATAGTTAATCGTGATTATGGAAAAAAAACAAATATAACAGACACTGATAAATACAAACAGTGACATCTGTGAAAAAAGCGATTTAAATGCAAAAATAAAGAAAGAACATCATCAAGGATTTCAAGTCGATCGATTTCAGAAATGAAAATGTGGACATAAATATAGCAAAAAAGACAGAAACAGTTGTTACATAAGGTATAATCCAATTGTTCCTATAAAACATCAAGTGCACTGTTTTAATTAAAAGGTAAGAATAATATTGGTAAAAAGTTTTCATATAACATTTAAGTTAGCTGGTAGTCAAATATGTAATTTTATTATCTAAAGACCTAACCTATATTGAAAGTTATAATTGTTCACCTGATAGAAAATTTATTAAACATCGTTTGTTACAAATACATTTTTATCTTATATTGCAAATATTAAGTCATGATATTATTAATATTACAGTTGTTTAAGAGTTATAAACAAAAAGTCAGAATCAGTTAATAATATAAACAAATATGTATACAAATGAAAAAACATTTTTTTATTGTTTGTTAATATATGTTTATTTCTAAAATTATACAAAAACTTGCATTATGTTGTAATTAACAGTGTAACATTTCCATTAATATATAATATATATATTGTTATTAAAATGAAAAACAATTTATTCGCTTATAATTTAATAATTTATCATTTTTTACTTTATTTTATAAACAGTATAATTGTTGTTAACTTATTTTTGAATTTACATGATGAATTAAAAAAGGCAAATTTATTAAATGTTGTGAACCGTCATTTACAAAAAGTAGTAAATAAATCTGTCATACATGTATCCTAAAAATTATTTTAAGGTAACATATTTATATAGCAGACTATAATTTGAATGATAATATAAGCTGTACGGTATCGGTGGGCCAGCATTGACCACTGCTTAAAACATTGGTCATTGCTAACCGAGCATTGCTCATTGATGTCTGACTACCGATAATAATAATCAACAACCTTCGCACCTGTAGCAGTAAGTCAAACATTATCTTCTACTGTCCAAGAGCAAAACGGAGCAAAATTTTTTGGAACAGACTACCTATGTCCAGTGCAATGATTAGTGCTGGCCCACCATTTCTATATAGACAATAATGTTTTATAATATTATATAAAAATTATATTATAATATTACAAAGTACATCTGTATTTTTCAATAATTTAAATTAATTAAATGAATATATAGATTAAAACTCACTTACCTAGATAATTAAAGGAATAACACATTTTTGGTCAGTATATGGACAAATCTTATAACATTTCTAAATGTTAAATTACGTTAATTTTAATGGTCACATTAAATATTAGGTTGATAAATGTTAATGCAACGTACATGCATTCCATTAATACCTATGCTTATTCTTGTAATTTTATTTAAATATTAATATTTAAATGGGTGTTTAGTAAAATATTTTGTACACATAATTTAAGATAGTTATCTCTATGAGACTATTTAAAAAATGAAAGTAATTAGTGTAGATCAATAATTTGCTAATTTCACAAAGTTTCTGATGACAGAAAGATAAAAGTATGTTAACGATCCTTTGCTAAAGACAATTTCTGTTTAATGTTACGTTTAATACCAAGTGTTTTTTCTGGCATTCGTAGAAAAAATGTGAGACTTTTTTTGGTTATAATTTTCTGTCAGCTAATCAAATGTATCAAATATTTCTATAAATGGGAGCAAAAATGCAATGACCATTCGATAGAAGAAAACGGTACTATATATTTTACCGTATTTTACCAATTTATATAATGAAATAAAATAAAATGTTAATAACAAAAGAAATTTTTACAGTATATAAAACATTGCAAATAACATATTTACCCAATTAAACATATGTTACCGAATATTTCATCGAAATATGTATAAAAAATGTTCGTTTTTGATACATTTTTAGAGACAAACTGTCAAATATTTTTGAATTATTATTATTGAAAAAAAAGTTTGTTGTAAATATTAATGCAATTATAAAGAGATACAAAATTATTAATGTGTATTTTATTATGTAGTTATTATTATATTTTATAAAACATTGTAACCTAGTTGATTCAGGTATATAGTGGTTCTATTTTAATTATGTAACATTACTAAACATTAAATGTATCTGGAACCTGTTGAAGGTTTCAAAAACTTTGTATTATAAATGATTAGAAAAAATATATTGTTTTATACACAAAAGTAGAATATTAAATTAATACTCAGAAAATTGTATTAATTTTCTGAGTAATTAATAATGAATAATAATTAATTAAAACTAACGATTCTAACAGATTATATTTTTTTTACACAATATAACCTGCATTGAGTTAATTTTGAGTATCGTGTTCAACCTACAAAAAGTCACTCATCCCTGTATTTACTTTGTCATACAAAGCGTTTGTTAAAGAAAGAGAGAAATATTGG
This sequence comes from Embidobia sp. ZL-2020, assembly GCA_022817465.1. Classification (NCBI taxonomy): domain Eukaryota; kingdom Metazoa; phylum Arthropoda; class Insecta; order Hymenoptera; family Scelionidae; genus Embidobia; species Embidobia sp. ZL-2020. Next base: position 8,833 of record JABFPI010000021.1, on the reverse strand, counting down.
ACTCTTCAGATACTAAAAAAGACACAAAGCTGGATTCAGTACAGACATTAATAAAATTATAATCTTTTTTTTTTTTAAAGCAATATACACATGTCTTTAACATGTCAAATTTTCATCAGTTAATATGTTAAAGATAAATCGGGATTGTGATAATTCGTAACCGATTTTTATTTTATTGCAAGAACCGAGGAGACTATAATGTCTCTTTGGCAAGAACGATCGCTTACCCCAGCCCCAGAGGGTGGCGCAGTTGTTCTTATAAAAAAAAGCTGTAGTTATGTTTGTTGCAAACTGTAAATAAGCAAAGATGACTGCAATTTTTATAGGAAATGAATAATAATGAATTAACATTAATACAAATTAACATTCTTAATAATCTTTCAAAATTAAGGTGAAATGCTACTCACAGAAGTGCGAAAGAGACAAAACATAATGGCGCTCTCGCTTTAATAATAAGAAAAACAGGCAAACTTTCCGATAGCATTTCAGTTTAACATCAAAACTATTTTGTAATATTTTTGTTCCTTATTGATAATTAATTTTTTGACTTTTTATAGGTTCAGCTATTAATCTATGTCAGATTAGCATTATGAATCATAATCAGTTAGATGATAGCTATTCAGTCGTTGAATTGGATGATGGCCTCACAGTTATTGCAACAAAGTGGAAAAGAAATGAGAAGCAATGCGTGTATCCTAATTATAACGATAGCAACAAAATTAGAAGGGCAATAAGGGATAAAGTAGATCCTGAGTCAAACTGGCTGGTCTGCAAAATCGTTCGACATTTTGGCGGAACATATGGTACTATGTGATTGTATATTGATAAAGTAATTTTTATTTGATACATGTGTTTGTTAAACGCAGTTTTGTTCCCTCAAGAAAGAAAGTAAAAAAACTTTTATGTACTTCGGACTGGTTGATAATATTTTTTCAGACTAGTTTCGGGACTAGCTTAGTTCCAGCGCTCCCATTGGGATAAAAAAATATTATAAATCACATCGTATATAAAGCACCGTATGATCTTCCTTGGACTTAAGCGGCTTCGGAACATAATGTACTATTTGTCTTCATAGGAATAAACATGTTTTATTTCTGCTCTCTCGGGAACACAACTGCTATTAAATAAATTGTACATTTCATATTCTTCTTAAAGAATTGAATATTCTTGAAATATGTATGCTGTTTATTACTAATTATAATTAAAACAAAGTTCATTTAATCCTACATCAACACTCTGTCCATAAAACTTATTAATGTATGAAAAATTACCAGATAGTTTGGAAACAGCTAATGCAAAATGTAAACAAGCTGAAGAAACGTCAAATTTGGACACAGATGAAGATGCCAAAGCCAACCGTAAAAACAAAGCTAAGAAAAATTATGATGATTATGTCACTGACAGACTTGTGACCAAAACAACCAAGGTATAAATAACTCATAATATAAATTCATATAATCTATTTAAATATAATTCAAAGTATACAAATCTTTAAACATTGTTTGATTAATGAATTTTTTAAATTAATTATAAAGAATTATTTTATGTTTTGTATTATGAAAATTATATCATTTTCAGAATGATGATAATGACAGTGCGGATAGAAATGATAGCCAGTCACCTCTTTGTAGTGAGCAGATGCAAAGTAATTGCGATGAAAATTTCTTGAAAGTTGAGGAAGACGATGAAAACAAGATTTTTATCATTGATGATAAAATTGACGATTTTAGTGACGTTGAAAGAGAAATCCAAAGCAGCGATGAAGAAAATAAAGAAAATATCTTGAGGAAAAGGAAACAGGAAAATGGTACTGCAAACAGTCAGTCTCTTGTAAAATCTGGAAAAATGTCAAACATTTATAGATTAAAGATTGATGGTCAAGATGAAATCCAAAGCAATGAAGAGAAAGATTCAAGTGAAGAGGAAAATATAGCTAAAAAAAGGAAGATGAAAGAAAAAACACGAAACAATGAGTTTCTCATGAAAAAATCAAGTATATCATTGCCTCAGGTGCCCACGACCCTGCTGAGTAACTCATGTAATAATAGAATGCAGAAAGGAATAAAAACATTACTTCCAAAAAGTAATCCTGAACATAAAACATCACAAGCGTCTCGTAAGAATGCATTAATCATTAAAATTTTGAAAAAAACTTAATTTTGTAATTCTAAAGTATTATGTTCTATATAAGTAGGTAAAAAGAAAACAAAAGATTTGTCATAAATACGAAACATGTATTTTGAATTTGAAAAAACTAATTGATTTAATTATTTGTGAAATTTAATGTTGCAATTTTAATTTCATAATTTGATGTATTTTTCATTAATATTTGGTGAAGAATAGTTATTGGCTCCTACACGAATATTTGTTAATCTAATGTAATCACTTCTTATTATAACCATTTATAATTAACAAATCATGTATTTGCAGAAGCTTCCAGATCTATTTTGCAAGTATGTAGTACAATGAAAAAGAATGAAACATCTTCAAATATGTGTTCAAGAAGAGAATGTAAGTGTTTTGTAAAACATTTAAATGATGAAGTTGTACTATTTTATAACATTTTTTCCTTTACAGCCTTAGTCTTCCTTAAACAGGGAGAAGATACTCTGGGTGCAGTTTGCAAACGTCGATCACAAGAAAAAGGTGATAATACAAAATATGTCTTGAAAAGAATTTATGAAAATAGCTTAACTTTTAATTCTTATCTTAATACTAAAATGAACCACAAATAACTTTTGAAATGTTATTAATTTATTAAATCAGTAACATGTATGAAAAGATTTATCATTTAATTAAATTTCTCAAAAGTAATTAGAAAGTATATGTAAGTTAATAATTTAAATAAAATTAGATTAAGAGAATGTGAATTGTACATTAATTAATTGCATTATTTACAGAATCTAAGCTATTGGACACTTTATATGGTGTAAAACACTTAATAAGAATTAATTCAGAATTAATTGATAAAGTTATAGAAAATGACCAAAACAAGAGTTTAGCGTATTCCCATCAAGTAATAAAAGAATACTTTCCTCTTAACAGTATGGACAAAATTACATATTTTGAAGATGTAATAAAAACAGACACTACTAAGCAGCGTCAATTTGTAAGTTATTATGTAATTGTTTATCGAACCAGTTACGTAACATATATTTCAGCACATAGTGCGGAAAATAAGTTTATTTGTGTTTTACGGTAACAAGAACTGCACTGCCGTCTAAAATATGAAGATACGCATATACTTAGGATTTTTGTAATAAATATACTTTTTTTCACTTTAGACGATAGTCCTGTTTTCGTCTCTAACGAATTTTTGAAATTTCAAAACTACGATAATTCAATAGTAATGTCTATCGTCAAAAACCGTGAAAAAGAATAAAAATGTGAAATAAAATAAAATTATAACGCATATCTTGTACGGGATTCGCTAGTTTATCTATCCTGATATAAAATTTACAATTTTTTAATCAAGAAATTAAACTTGATGTATTATATTAATGAAATCCCAATATGCAATTAATTTTATTAGATCTTAGGTTAAATAGAACTGAAATTTTTATATTAATCTAGTTAGTAGATCTATCTATTGAGAACTGATTTCCGTGTACACCCATCTAGATTGAACCCAAAGTATTATGATATGAATTTAAATATAAATTCTGAAACTTTGCAGCAAGTTTACAGTTCTACATACTTATAAAAATGTTTTGTAACATTACAGAAGACCAAGATAACTGAAATTGATATATGTTAAGAAATAGACATTGATACAATACATATTGCATATTATAGTTAGTTTACTTCTTTTAACAAGTAATTCTTTTTTTGTGTTTTTATTTGAATGATTTTGAAATTACTCACTACTGTGTAAGTTGAAAATTATAAAAAATTAATTGTTCATGTATGGAAACATCTTCCGTGCTGCTCAGTATAATTTCCAACCGAATTAATAAAGTATTAAACATTCTGACAAAAGATAAAAAACACTAAATTGTGATATTTATATAAACTATTGTAAATAGAAACATCAACATATTGAAAATAGTTTTGGATAAGAAATAGTGCAAAATAATACATTCAACCTAATATCCATTGTATGTTTTAGTAGATATGAAAAATTATTTCAATATTTCGAGTTTGTTTTCTGAAGAAGTTTACACATTATATATATGTTTGTAGCAAATTTCTTGTTCTTTGAATACAATCAAAACTTGTTTTCTATACAAAGTTTGTTTAACGTTGAATTTAGTGTAATTCTTTATAATTGATTATGATTTAAAAAGAGAATGTTAATAATAGATTTATATTAATTAGGTGGATTACTTAAACGCAGAAGGAGGAAAAAATGGCAGAAATATGTTATTAAAATGCTTGAATTTGATTTTTGACGACCAAGTTGTGTTCGACAATTTCACATGGTGTGGACAGTCTAAGAAAAAATCATTTAAAGATTTAAGAACGTGCCGATATATTATTGGTAAGTAAATAGTCAATATGACCAATGATATAAAAATCCGGTTATATGCATGCCAATGTACACGTCAAAGTAGATACAATTTAGCATTTTTTGAGTAATGTAAAAGTATCTTGCAAATTTTGTACATAGAAACAACTTCTTTGAAATTGTTTTAAATTGCTTGATATAAATGTTTAATATATATACATATTTTTAATTATAATTACACAGATGTAATCGTTACTACGTTTGGAAGCAGCATTCACGATGTTTCTACAATTATTGAAAATTGGGTGAAAAATGCTTCAAAAAGAATATGTAGCCGGAAAAAAGTATCTACCCAGGACAATGATGAATGAATAGAAAAATCTATGGACTGTGGTATGTAAATAATAAAGTAAAAATGATAACGTAATTATTTTTACGCGTCTTGTGCAGCGGACAAAAATAGAACTATCTGTTCCTTGGACCGGTAAAGGACCCTCGGACCAGATCGTTCTACTTACTGCCCGTAAAACATCGTGGTGCCCTCGACAGTAATGTACTATTTAAATTAAGTTCATGAACATATTTTTATTTTTCTTAATTTATATTTCCCAAGTTGGAGTTTAATGAACGTTAATTTTAAAAAAAAAAAAATTCCAGCGGGTCTAATCTGTCAATTCAGATTACTTGTTATGTTGCGAACCAGCTGATGGTCAGATTGATGAATTAGATCTATGTCAAATAATTTACAAATTGCAATCCATTTGTGCATCCCAAATTTATTGGGATAATATACGAATATTCATCTATTAGCAATTGTCGCATCAAATATTTAAGTGTTTAGTATTATTCAACATTTTAAATATTATAATCATTGCAATTATTTTTAATCTTATTTGTTTTCATTTTCAGTGAAGCGCAGAAACAGACGGAGTAAAAGAACAATGGAGAAGGAAAGATTGCTGGAAGAAAAAAAAGAAGAATTGGTTTTATTCAAAATAAATTATTTGTCATTTATATAATGTTACAATTATGTTGTAATAAATAATTACAGACTTGTTTATGCAATTGAAAGCATTGTTTTTTCTTTCCCTCGAATCCATTTAAGTAAACTTAAATATTCGAATTTTTGTAAAATGCATTTCAATTTAATATAAATTATCTTGAATAGAAACGTTTGTGCGGAATAGCAAAATTATACAAACTCATAAAATAGCTTTTATTATAAACATTATTTGCTTACGAAGCGATTTTCATTTTTAATGCATATTGCCATTATTTCAATGCAAAATAGTCAATGTGTCTAAATTTAATGTTCTTCGTTTTTATTTAAATTAATCATATGTTATTTAAATCTTATTAAATACGCACTATATATACGTGATATTAACCAATTTTTATAATATCTGAAACGGCACAGTGTACTATCATATAACGTTTACTACGCCGCATTTACTCTTCTCGGCCGCATTGTTCATTACTTCTCCTACGGTTTTGAAATAATGTTTTTTACTCGTGTATATAACGGGTATAGCATGTTAGACTTAACCTCTTTTACTAAGAACTACAGTGCCAAAATTGTTGGACGCTGAGCTGTCATAACGCGTACTACACCGCATTTACTCCTCTTCCTAACAACATTGACGACAGGTTCTACTCGCCTTATTTACTTTCGACACGCGACATTCGGCGGTGTAGAACGCCTCTTCTAAACGTAATCAACGTTTTTCGCGACGTGTTCTACACCGCATTGAACATTGCGTTTTACTTTTGATACACGTGTACTACACGTCCACTGTCCCTATGGGCAGCCATAGGCTCAAAGAATAACACCGAATATGTGTGACAAGCATAATGGGGTTCGAGTGTGCCAATTAACGTTTCGCGTTCAACGAAGTTACAAGGAAGAGCACAACGAATAAAGCAGTGTCTTTATTCTCTGAAATGCGCTGTTGAGACAAGTATTTAATAACAGATGTAAACAACGTTGTAAGACAAAATAAAAACACCTTTTTCAAATGACTGTTCAACAATTAATCTTATATTTTATATTAATTCTTCTGTAATTCGTGTTTTCTTACTTAAATGACAAAACAATATAAATTAATTGGTAATAATATTTGTTTAACAAAACGATGAATAAACGATAAAATTACATTTAAAGTGTTTTTTCAATATTTAATTAATATTCAGTAAAAACGTCTCTGAAAAATAAATACAGTATAATTGTATAGATTTTTATGCAATTAAACGATGGTAAATTAACAGTTGCCGTGTTTTCATAATTTGTGATCGATATTTGCGATTCCTCCACTTTGGCGATTGTCCGCCGTTCGCAAACGACTTTCAGCTAACATTATTAGTTCCATGTTTGTTCCATACTGCGGCCAACTGTCGTTGCTTATAAACTTTAGTCTATTGTTAGAATAAAATTCCATTTTACGTTACAGTGACGTCAATTGCTGCACACAATTGGTGTTATTATGGCACTCGAAGCACAGTTTTTCCTTTTTCAAAGAGACAAACATCAAGATTAGACAATCAAGTGCACTGTATCTTGATTCATTAAGGACTTGTTACTGGAAACTAGTTTAAATTAACGTCTTTCAATTAAATGTTAACTTGAATCGAATTCGCGTTTAGAATAAAAATAATATGCGCGACCACAATTAAATTGCCGCTATACATCACGAAAATCTCATATTATAAATCAACTGTGGGCAGTAAAATGCGATGCGACACTTTAAATTTAATTACTTTCATTAAAACAAACCCTGTGACTATCAATTCAACATCACGCGTCTGTCCAAAAACAAACCAAAGTCAAGATCAAACCAGAATAAGTCAATGTTCTAAATAATCGTTAATTTTCAAATGAACCGTGCCTTGATTATAATTTTAATTTGATGTCTGAACAAGATTAATTAATAATCAACAAATAATTACTACTTTGAATTTCAATTGAATTTTTAGGGACTACTGGAATTTTTCACTCATTTACAGTATTTTCTAGAACACACTGTTCAAAATAGAATTGTAAATTTGAGATGAAATGTTAGTTTTTAAACTTTTTCTTTCGTTATACAGCAACTATGCTTTGACTGTGTAAAAACGAAATTAATATTTTGTTTATAACGAATGAACCGTATAATACTGGAAATATTTTTATCAACAAAAAAACTTTACACATGCCTTTAAAAAAATCGTGAAATTTAAGAATATATATTTTACTTTATCGTCCGTTTCTCTATTCTCTTAAAACAACTGCTTTACAGTGAATAAAATCCTATCACAATGTACAAAAGCCTTTTACCATAAATGACTCCTTTTTACTCAGACAATAATCTGTTTTACAGCAGTGTACCTATTTTTAGATTACAGTCGTACAGTTATCGTAAAACGTGATTACTTAACATCACGGCATAATTTTGGTCAAAATAATTACATGCTTCTCGTTAAACATTCTACTGAAAAATTAATTTTCAATACCGTCATAAGTCTGTAAACGAAATGAAGTCATTGTATTTCAACAATTTAGCGCTCTTATCATTTTGCAGATAATGGAAATTTTTTGAATAATGTCTTTACTATTCTTTCTAAACATATTACTTTTTCAGTCAAACCGATTTTTTTAGTAATAAATACATATTTTTCACATTTCATGAAATCTAATATATCTTGCATGCACGAAATTCAATCAAGTGTTAAATTTGTTAGCAACAAAAACAAAATATTCTGTAATCGATGTTACAAAAGTTGCTTATGATAGCGACCTTTCTGTTCATTGATTCACATTCTTTAAATTTCTTTTGCACATTATTTCAAATGACACATTGTATGTACATCATTTTTTTATAATAAAATTAAACAACTTTTAATAATTTGAACACTTTTTTATTTAAATAATAAAATATTCTAAGTTAAACAATTTTATTTTAATCGTTTATTTAAAATATTTCAATGTCAAATTTATTCAATTAATTAAACTGATTTAATTCAAACAGATTTTGTTAAATATACTAATATCCAGATATTGGTTCCTTTTTAACTTTGTGTTTTAGTGATTAAAATAATAATTCAGCATTATCAATAATGAAATAATTTATTCAAAAACTTTAATTTCTTGTAAGCCAATTAAGTGTACCAAAAATTATAACCGTTTAAAATTATTAATTGAATAATTTTCAAAATTCTAAAATTCTTTTAAATTATTGAATTAACAACCGAGCGTCTAATGAAAATCTAACTAAAAATTGGGTTTCAAAACCAACAGGAATAAATATTTCATTTTGAACTAACAACATTGTTTATTAATTCAACAAAAAGTCCTTTTTGTTCAAGACTCAAACTCGTTTTTTTTCTTTTCGCAAAGATTCACAAAAGCTATCC
>JABFPI010000020.1:0-20325 GCA_022817465.1 Embidobia sp. ZL-2020 | reverse complement strand
AAAAGAGGAAAATGGGTAGAATTAAAAAAACAAATTGCCCAATTATTTTTTGTAAAAGTTCCAGAAGGTAGGAAACAAAATTTGAAAAAAACGTAAAAATTGCGAAATGTCGGTAATGTAGACCTCAATGATCTAACAAACATAAAGCTCCTTCAATGATTCACACAATTATACTTGAGAATTTCCTAAATGAAAGAAAATGACGAGCAAACGACAACAGAAAGAATACGCTTCAAAGACTCGTAACGATATCAGTCACGAAATCAAATCTTGGTACTGGAGTTTTGATACCAAGTAGGTCTATTTTTAAACGATTTTCTATTACCTTGAGTAACTATCTTTTACGTCGAATCTCACCATTATTTTTGTCTAGCCTTATTTTACCAACCTCTTTCTTTCCTAGGATTTGATTTGGTTTTATTTTACTGTAATTGTTAGGACCAGTCACCACTATCCCCACACTACCTCGCAAGCCTAACTATCCTCATCGTGAATGTTTCTTAGCCACGCGACGTTCTTCTCTGAATACAAATTATATTTTAAATATGTAAAACATATGGGACTTTTATTGAATTTCAATACACTTAGAGAAATTTGAGATACTTCATGCGACAATATTCAGATTCTTATATTAGAGGTACAGTTATAGCAAATTAAAAATAGTCGTTGCAACACGAGTGGAATATGAATAAATTTTGTTTGAAATTAATTTTAAATGTTAAATGATATAATATAAATAATATAATGAAATAAATATTGCAAAGTATAATCTAGGTATAAATAATTGGGTAGATTATGTACAGATTTTAAAATGAAAGGATTTTTTGTTGGGAGAAATCGTTCGTTATTATTCTTTGGCAATGATTTGAAAAAAGAAGAAAAAAACTATGGCTTTTTCAAGTTTTTATGCACGCAAACCATTCGTTTTGAACTGAGTATACCAGTATTTTTATCAAAAACGAGAGGCAAGTTTATGTGACATTTTTTCTGGAAAAATTGTGCTTATAGAATTAAATTGAAGTCTATTTATAAGTAAATTGTTTCCTAATAATCTTTTTTTGTACAAAATGTTGTATAAAAATGCAAAATTGTGCAAAAAGTGCAAAAATGTGCAAAAAAGTGCAAAAATGTGCAAAAAATGTGAATAAATGTGCAAAAATATGCAAAAAGTTTCTTTTGGATTAAATAAAAAAGAAATATTATAGTATCAAAATAACGCATGCTTAATATGCTTTAATTTTATGTCGCGAATTTATCAAATTGTATTAACATTTTTGAAAAAGCGTTCTATCGTACACATTTTTTACATAACAATCCAATTCCGCGCATTTTCAGAGAGGCGAATTCGATTCTACCAAATTGTCTCGCATTTTCATTACCTCGACAAGCCTTCATGCAACTTATTTACAAATCTAGTCTCTAAAATTATTACTTTCTTTTATTACACTATCCTTGTGTACTTTAAATAAAGGGTGCATACCCGTATATTGATGAAATAAATAAAAAATTAATATTTATAAAAGAATCGACATCTGCTAATCTTTTTGCATACAAATTTGTAATTACTTCGTTTACAGCTATCCTATTTTAAAAACCTACTCAAAAGACATTCCACAAACTGATTTCCGACAAATTGTGCAAAAAAGTGCAAAATTGTGCAAAAAAAGTGCAAAATTGTGCAAAAAGTGCAAAATGTACCTTCACGTTTTTTCGGTACCATTTCGAAGCCGAAAAAAGAACCATTTTTTTCAAAATCCACATTGTCTCTGTCCAAAAATCAGATTCGCAATATCGTTAATGAGTTGGCGACTACTTTGCGCCGTAAACGGAGCGAAAATTTGGTCATTAAATGTTAAATGTACTTTTCAGAGTAGATATTTCGCGTAGAAAAGCGTAGCGGAAATAACTCTCGAAACAGCGTGCATGAGCAATGACGTTGGTAATAATCGCAATCGAAATCCGGCGCAAGCCAATTTGAATATGAATCCGAGTGCGAACAATGTCATCGGGGGTTTATACGTGACGTATCTCCCCCACGGATCGCAATCCGTACTTGCTAACTGTCCAGACTGTTAGTTAGTTAACTAGCTCGACAGAGTGACAGTCACGTATCCATAGAAAGAGACGGCGCGAGCGAGGGGGATAAGAGGCAAGGCATTCGAATCCGGAACTCTCATCAGAATCAGCATTCGCTACGTTTAACCCGATAATTAAACTCACAGCCCCAAGTCCGTGAACTCACGTCGACGAGGGAAATCGTGCGGTCCACAATTTGCATTCACAGATTTCGTTCACGGTTACGAATGGCCACTCACATTCCTATTACGCTCTTATCAACTAAGACTCCGCGCCAACTTTGCGCCATCATTCATGCGTCATTTAAATATTAAAAATATCGCAGATGAACACGTTGCGCGTTTGGGTACGGCTCGATTAAACACTCCTGGGGTGGGAGGTTGATCAAATTTGACAAATTTGGTTAATCGAATGACGAAAATGATTTGGTTGGTGGCCCTGCAAAAAAATGGCAATAGAAATTCAATCTAATTACTCTTTTGAAGAAAGTTGATTAAAAACTTGATTTTTCTATTGCTTTTAATTACTTTCCATTTCTAGAATTAATAGCTGTATTTATAAAACGGTATTTTTAATAACAAAGTTAAGTTTTTTCACAGATTTTGATACTTTAAATAATTTATAACATGATACAACTATAGAAATATAAGAAATATACACAGTAATTTAAGAATAAGAATTTGTAATTAAATTGCTTAAATGAAAATGTTTAAGAAATAGAAAGAAATTAAAAATAATAGAAAAATGTTAAACTGAATGAACTTTTTTAAAAACGGTAATTAAACAACCATGTTTTCCAATTACTTTCTATATCTCATTTTTTGCAGGGATAACTCTATATATGTACAGATTTTATATTTACATTTTAAACATTGTAAATTGAAACCATTTATTTATAATTATTTATACTTTTGACACATACTTATATTATTACAGATTTTTGAAAAGGGAATAAAAGATAATTCCGAAACGTTAAAATGAACTTGCATTTTTATTGGCTATAAACATTACACAAAAAACAATTTTAGAGGTTTTAATTCTATTCGTACCTCAAAATCATAAGAAACAAACGTTTGTTCTTTTCTGTTAAATTCAAATCTTTTGTTTAATTTTGTATAATTTTTATTCTTAAATAAACATAATTTTTGTTTTAAATTTCTTTATTGTTTTTCGGAAAATATTTTAACATTTAATTGTTTTGAATTCAAAATCCAAGTGAATATATTCAACAGTCATTGATATTTTCTTTAAATGACTGTTGAGGAAAGAATATGTGTCCAAGTAAAGTCGGTTTTAGATTTATTTTGTTGTTTTTAAAATAAACCAATGTTTATGAATAATAAATAATGTTTCATATTTTACCTGAATACCATTTTTCAAATGTATTGAAGAATATGTTACTTCTTGAAACTTAAAATTCACCGTAAAATACAAATTTATCGGATGAAAACTTGTATCACTAACATAATGCACTTTTCGTTGCTAATATCCAAGAAGTTATACAATATATGAAGTAATAAATCTAATTGTGTGTTCAAAATAACTTGTACTTCGTAAAAATAAATTTATATTTCTTTAAATTATGTTAATAATGAATTTGATAACATTTAAATTTTAAACTTTAAAAATTCCAAAACGTTATTAAAACTTCTTAAATTTGCTACCGTAACAGTGCTTTTTTTTAAGACTGAGATTAATCCGAGAAAAAAAATTGGACATGCTCAATTTATGCTACAATTATACATCATTCTTACACTAATTTATTTATGGCTCTAGTTAAACTTTAGCGTGTCTAAATTTCTATACATAACTTTATAGCAATGTAGGCATAAGTTTATAATATTATATGCACAGTTGTTTTCCTTGGGAAGTAAACTGTATACATCATTATGAAATGAGCAAAGTGTAATTCTTCAAATTTCTAATTAAACTACATTACAAGTTCTCAGTTGAAATGAAATGATTAATATATATCTAATTACTTGATTTTCTAATAAAAAAATCAAGATCAGAAACATTTAAAACTGTTGAAAATTTGAAAGTGTGGAAATAAGTAAATATGGGTGATTTAATACAATTATAAACTTGTTTATTTGTTTTAACGATCGATGTACCACTAATCTACATACACCATAAGAATAAAAATTTATAAATTAAAAATAAGGTAACAGACTGCTAATATGGTAGTTGAGAGGTGATGAGTTTGAGCTTTTTTATATAATTTTTTTTTATTTTATGTAAAAATCAAACGTCAATTTATATTATTTATAACAATTTAATTCAGATATCTTAAATTTATGTTTAAAATATTTCTAGTTTTAATATCATCTGTGAACATATTTCGCAAGATGAAGATAGAGACATACTTATGAGTTTCAAAATATTAATGAATAGCAAAAAAAATGTTTACCTGCCCATGAAATCATCATAAATTTCTTTATATGAGCGATTCGTCTCTTTCGCTTCTTGGATCATTTTTTCTATGACTTGATGTTTGAGCAACAGTTGTAGATCAGGGAGATCTATATGTTCACCCGTCACCAAAACAACGTCATTGGACATGATATCGGCGGTGGCTTTGCATTTCGTGGTTTGCCGGGTTGAACAACGCCAAATATAAGGGGTTGTCCTGGCATCTTTGCTATACAAGTAGCCCTCGTGATGCAGTACTGTGGCCTTTCTGTAGTTGATCAGCTCATACATTGTAATAAACTGTGAGCAATCAAGTAGTTGAAATGTTTACATTTCTACTGAACGAAGATGAAATTGTGGGTAAAAAAATGTAAGTAAATTAAAGATACATGTCATTATTGAGATAAGCTACATCTCGTAATTTTGTTACTTTTTTTTGTTATTTATTTATTAAAAGGCAAGTTATTTTCGCAACCCATACGGGACACGGGTTCACGGGTTTAGTGATATATGTTGATCTGTGAAATTTTGACTTGTGAATTTGTTACCCATGAAAATGTGATCCGTTAGAAAAATATCACTAGACCCGTAAACCCGTGACCCGTATTGGTGCAAAAATAACTGGTCTTATTTAAACCTTTATTGGTAGTCTTTGCGTATCATGAAAACATTTGCAATTGTTAAACAGTAGTTCCAAAAAATCACCAAGCATTAAACAAATTTTTTTATATATAGTCATTCTCTTTCGTGACAAACTAAATATATGAGAAATTTGTGTTCGTTCAAAATATATGAAAAAAATTAACACTGATAAATAATTTTAATAAACATTTCATTTGAAACAAGTTTAATAGTTTTTCTAATCTAAATTTCAAGCATGGAAAACCAATTCATGAAATAAATATTACTTGTTTTATCACAATGAAAATAATATAACAATGATTCCATTGAGAATTAGACGACTAATATATTTAATTTCATATTCTTAATTTATATAGTAATATTTTTAATTCAGTACAAAAATAACATGATTAAATTATATTTTTTGTTTCCATTATAAAACATATATTTTATAAGAAACTGTTTCAGAAAATTTATCCATGCAATACATTAACACAAGATTAAGTGATTAGTCTACAACTTTTGTTTATGTTGTTTTTTTCAGTTAAAGTAGTTCCCCTGTTAAGGTGACATAATAAGAATTTTTTGAAACTTTGCAAGTGTGTTCTTGAAAAAACAATGGATTCTTTTCAAAACAATCTACTACATGGTTGATGAGATATTAGATCTTAAAAATGAACAAAAATACATAGGCAGTATACAAAATGGGCCTTTATATCCTACTTATTTGTTTATAACTTTGTTATCGATAATAAATTTATCAAAAACGAAAGAAGCACACCTTATATTGTGGCAATTAATGTTGTGAATGTTTCAAAGCGATTCACTACATTGTTTAGGAGTAAACCATCAAAATATATTATTTTTGTGAAAAAACGTCAAAAAGAGGCTGTATTAAAACAAATTTATTTTTGTTTTTTTTTTTTTTTATTTTGAAAACTTAGAATTAAAAAGATTATTTGCAGCAAGAAAATTTATTATTATCCATAGGCTAATATTTATATTTTAAATTAATTTGTTCATTTAACACTCCCTAATAAGGGAACTACCTTAAGTCAGACTCAGGCGTAACCCTCAATGCCATATCAAAGTCAACGATAAAGAAAAACTGTTAAAAAAAAGTAAATAGAAAAAACTGTTATTATCTGAATTAGTCAATTGAAAAAACTGATTCGCGTATATTTCTATTTGAACAGTATAATATTTATGATTTTTTCATTTTAAGTTTATTTATAACAAACCTGACTTTGAAAAGTTTGTTTATTAATCAATGTGGAAGAAAAATTATTTGATGTTTAGAACACACTCTTTGTACAAAAGTAGGAAAATAAAAATAAAGCAATTGTTGAAACTTACTAATGAAAAGATATTTCTGTTCTGCTCGTTGTTTCGGTGACACCAGTTATCTATTATTGTCCTATGGAAAACCTTCTTTTTCAATATGAGAAGACAATGTTGTATAATCCAAAATTGTTGCCGTTCAACGTTCAGTCTCCAAATAAAACACACAAATATTTTAATCAAAACGGTTAAAGTATTTATCGCAACATTACACAGTAGTACCAACATAAAAATACATAAATCTCCGTGATAACCAAACGACTGTGAATAAGGTATTGACGAATATTTACTTTACGGGGATGGCAATTGTGAGTTCGAACTAAAAGGCGCTCACAACAACAATTCAATTTCTATTAAATAAATTTCAATTAATATCGACTTATAAAGAAAGAAATATACTTACCTTACAGGTGATGGTTTTTCGACTCTTCTAAAATTCAAAATTGCAAAATAAAAAATCTGTAATCTACAACTATAAACTTCAGAACTGTAAACTTTGGTTCTGTAGGCAGTAAAATCAAAAACAATAAATCTGAAAAATGAAATTTCATAAATTGATACAAATTAAATAAAAAAGTTGTTAATTCTAACATATTTAATTGTAAAATTCAAAGCCAAAGTCTAAAATTGAAAAAACTGAAATTACAATTTTGAAAATACCCTGATAACCAGGTTTTATGAAAATTTTATGTAAATTGTACAAAAGAAGACTTTTATATAAAATTTACATACATTTTGCCTAAAATTTGCACAAATGTACGACCACTTTTTGCATATAATTTATGTAAATAGTTACATACAATTTACGAAAATTTTATAAAAAATTTTCATAAAGTGTACATTTTTCGTTAAAAATTATCAAAAAAATTTCATAAAAAATGAACAATATTTTGTTCACATAAAATTTTTGTACAGATTTTCACACAATATGCATAAAATTTATACAAAAAAAAAAAAAAAAAAATTAAGTCAAAAGCGGTCGTATATCTGAATAAATTTTATGAAAAATTTGTATAATCATGGTTATCAGGGTATACATTTTTCTAATAATAATGAATAGTTTATAGTTCTAAATTAAGATGTTGAAAATTGTAAAATATAAAATTATATATTTGTAATATTGCAATTTTTGCAATTCAAAAAATGTGTAGCTATTAACTTATGATACAGTTTAAACATAACAAATTGTAATATTTTTGTCTGTACAATTAGAAATTGTACAATTAAAAAATTTACATTTTCCAAATTTAAAACTGAAATTGAAAATTGTATAATTGAAGATACTACTTTTCAAAGTGTTAAAATTGGAAAATGTGAAATGTAAACATTTACGAATCTTTAGCATCGAATGCTAAAATTCATTATTATTGAAATACACTAAAAATCATAATTTTTACAATCACGAGTATACAATTAAATTGCAAACATTTTAAATTTTCAATTTCGAATTCGTAACTTCAGTTCTCAATATTAAAAATTTTCATTTTCGTAAAGAAAAATGTCAGAATTATACAATTTTGAATTGAAGAAGTTTGAAATTTCTAATTGTGACGATGAAAATTTAAATTTTGTACATTTAAATTTGTTAATTGTATAATTCTGAATTGTACAATTGGAGACATTTCGTGCTGCATTAAAAGATGCAATACTTATTAATATTGAAGTATATTTATATGATACGTGGTTCAAGTTGAAACGTGAAATTTAAATAATATTGTAAAATACTGTTACACAATAAATTAGGAACTGATATTCGTTAGCACGTCATCTGGATTGAACTACTTTTATTCGGAAAATGCAAATTACATAAAATTAAACATTTCAATTTTTTAAAAATTGACTAGAAAATAAATTAAGTATTTACACATAAACCAAAGTTTTAAATTAAATTTGTTGTTATAAATTATACATTATGGATTGTACTAATTTAAACATTAAGTTTCGACTATTTGTCGCCATTTTTGTTGAAAGACATGCCCCCACGTTAGTTACGAATACATGGTGATAACATTGCAAACATGATCGCTGAATCAGTCTGAATAGATGACGCTTTTTCGCAGTAGCATATGATACAACGCGTGATCTATGTGCAACCTTGCTCCGAAGTGCTGAAAACAAATAACAATACGAATATCTTTTGAACCTATATCATTCTGTTTTGGTTAGTCCCGAGTCCGAGGCGGCCAAAACCAACACGACAACAACAACAATCATTCTGTTTTTCTGCCGTTGTTGAAGGTCTAAGTTCTGTGCAAGGTGCTGTGCAAAACGCTGGGTAAACGACGACGTTATTTCAACGAAGAACAACTCCATGTTTTGAAATGCGAATTGTATTTCCATTGCAATTTGGAAGAAGTAAGTCAATTACATATCTTTGCTTCTCATTCAAAATTTTGCTTACAAATTTCTCGTTAGCACTGTTCTTTTTATGTTTGAATAACTGACTCATCATATTAAGCCAGGCATTCGAGTTTCAATCTTCTGATTCATTGGTTTGTTAATACTCCAACTGTTTATATCGTTTCAACTTGCTTATTTATTATTTATTGAATTCAGTTGGTTATATGTTGCTCAACTTTTAATTTCAGCGATGTAATCTTTATATGACACACTAATTAAATTTTGAAGATCTCCAAATTCCGAAAACGTTTGACGTGGACCTAACCTGTAAATTTAAAGCATTATGCTTAATTAACAGGCTTGTTGTTGTTGTTGTTGTTTTTGGCCACCAAGGACTAGAGAAAATGTCCTATCAAAGCCAATTACGATTCCCAGTTTTCTTTCTCGTAGTTTAATTAACAGGCATGAACTGATAGGCAGCGTAAAAAGAGTCTTATTTTGAGTTGTAATATATTCCTTTTATTATGTTTCGTGCTAGTTTCAGTTTTTTTTTTTTATTTCTAAAATGTCTTAAATGTTCACAAAATTGTACCAAAATATTAAAACATTTTTTTACAAGGGGTTCTTTTTGTTGTAATGTATCGCTGATGCACACACTTTTAAACATTAATTTAATATTTTTATAACACTAATTTTATAGAATCACAATGGAAAGAATACCGGGCAAAGGATCTGGATATGTTTTTGCTTATCATGGGTACATGTATCATGGAATCAAGTTTTCTAATATATACAGATGTGCGCAACGTTCGCTCAATGGATGTCGAGCTCGAGCCATTCAGTATGATGACGGAGATGTTCAAGTGGAAGGTGAACATCTTGATCTACCCGACGAAGACCAAATAATAATTCTCAAAATGAAAAACGAAATGATATTACGAGTGCGAGAAGGAGGTCACGGCAGCAATCACAATATTTTTCTTGATGTTTGTCGAGAGTGAGTATTTTTTCTTAAACGTTCTTAATAATTTAACATATTGTATACAATATGTCCAATATTTTATTATTTAATCATAATAATATTACATATACAGGGTAACCAAAAACACAGTTATCAAATTAAATCATCTAGTAATGTAGTCATTAAATATACAAGTTACACCACTATTTGTGTTGGAGTATCTCTTTTAAAACAGTTTTTCCAATAGTTGTTTTCAGTTGTGTCTGTGAAATTGGTTAATTTTTAGATTCAACAACTAACGAATTTTCATTCAGTCATTTTTCAATTAATTCAAAAGCCTATTTTTATTGTTTAAAAATATATACAAAATGTTAACTTAAGACCGAAGTAACATTATTTAATGGAATAATTATTAATAATTTACATGATAAGTGAAGTCACCTTTGCTGTCATATAGTTTGTATAAAAATTGACTACAGATTTTGCAATATGAATGATTGAGCCACCCGCCAAGGGTAGTAGGCGATCGTTCTCAAACAAAATTACAAGCCAGTCGCAAATTCTATTGCACACGCTAAGTAAATTAATTTGACATGTTAGAGACATGTGTATTTTGATTTCTTAACAAAACCTGTGATAATAGTTCATGTGTGATGTAATAATTAAATAATTATCAGTAATTAATATTATTTGAGTGAAAATATTAAATACCTAAATTAATATATCAATTTTTATTTCAAACTTATTATTTAACATTGTGAACATAAAAATAGTGGAAAATAAGGCTAATTATGAAATAATTTCATTAAAACTGATCAAATTTTAAGACATAAATGAGACAAACTGGACAATCTGCTTAATCAAGATGTTCTATTAAAAGGAAGTCGATCTCGATCCGTAATTTGTACAGCGTCGCTAATGCAGAAAAATGATTATTGAAAATTGAATTTTAATTCAAGTATTTTGTTTATGAATTTGCAAATCAAATTATGAAATGAAATTATTTATAATAAAATGCATCCGTGTAGCTTCTAAATGATTAAAATAACAAATTAATTTAGAGTAACCAAATGGAATGTGTCAATGGAATGAGTAACCAAATATATGTTTATTTTATTTAAAGAAATCCCACGTATTGTAATTCATGTTTTGTTGCGATAGACATGAAGTGACCAGTTAGACTTAGAGCATTCAAAATTTCGCTCATTTTGTGATGCGATTTTTGTGTAGTAAAAAATTTTCATTTCCAATAAGGCAAGTGTCATATTTTGCAACAATATAAAATTTTTTGTTACATTTTGCGAAAACCTTCTTTGTATGCCCTTTGTGCTACTTTTTTATGTTTATTCATCGATTTTTTATTATAATTTGTACAGTGGGAATTCTAAATTTTTCGATTAAAATTTTGATGTGGGCTGATTTCCTCTTAAAAATCCTATTAGGAAAGAATCAAATTCCATTTATTGCAATGAATTAATATTAGGTGTACAAATTAGTTTCCGCCGTTTGAAAGAAGATTGCGCGTAAATTGTGTGAAATTGTAAAATTTTAAAGTCATTATCCCAACTTTAATCATTTGTCAACAACGCATAATATCAAAAGTTTATTGATTTATAATTAATAAGATATATTTTTGTGTGTCGTGCGAGAAAGTTTTGAGATGCTTGAATATGCATATGGTGCGGTTGCCTTGAGTAAAAGCAGTTGTTATGAGTGATTCCAGAAGTTAAAAAACCGCGATTATGACATCGAGGACAAAAAAAATAGTGGAAGGTCTAAAATATATGAAGTTGCAGTATTGGAAGAATTATTGCATCAAGATTCATGCCAAACACAAGAAAAACATGCACTGATGTTGAGAGTGACCCAACTATAAGCAATTTCACATAGGTTAACAGATTGAAGCATAATCGTCTCGAATTGTCTCGGTGTCAATCATAGAAGGAAATAAGACTGTGTGATCGCGTAACGAAATTGCAATGTGTGCGTACATGCGCATGCTCGAGTTTAGTGCTGACTGGTCATGCCAGTTTAGACAGGTTAGGCCAGATTATGCCTACCGTAAAGTGGGAGAAACGCGACTTGACTCAATCAGTTAAAGTCACTAGGTATCATTCAAAAACCAGGAACTTGGGTTTCTTAAGAATTGACGTTGAGAAACGTTGAATGCCGATTATTGATCTGTGAAATGCTGTTTGCCAAATATAAACAAAAGGGTTTTCTGCACTGTATAGTAACTAATGAAAAATGAATTTACTATAATAATTCGAAAAGAAGAAAATCATGGGGAACACAAGACCATGCATTAACAACTACAGCTAAGCCAAATACTCGTGGTGAAAAATTAGTATTATGTACTTGGAGGAATCAGCTTGGTATTATATACTATGAGTTGCTCAAACCAAATGAAATTATTACTGGAGACTGTTTACCAAACGCAATTGAAAAAACTACGTTACACACTCAAGGAAAAACGACCGCAATATTGCGCTCCAGACATAACAAAGTTATCCTACTGCATAATAATGCTCGTCCACCCGGTGCGGTACCGGTCAAAACTTATTTAGAAACACTACATTGGTAAGTTTTACTCTACCCGCCGTATTTACTAAATCGCGCCTTCTGATTTCCACTTGTTTAGATCGATAGCGCCTGGTCTGTCTGGGCAACAGTCCGCGTCATACGAAGATATTAAAAAATGGGTTGATTCAAGAAGGATAGCCGCCAAACATAAAGAATCCTTCCGATGCGGTATTCTCTGCTACCAGAAAGATGGGAAAAAGTAGTAGCAAGCAATGGGCAAAGTACTTCGAATAAATCACCCTGAGAGAAATATATTTGGATTTTTGCAGAAAAATGTGAAAAAAGTACTGTTTTTCGTTGTAAAGTGAAGGCGTATGTGATAAGTTTGGAAAATTGTAATTTTCTTTACAATAATTATAAACAAGTATTTAAAAAATAAAAATTATAAATCATTGAAGTTATTTATTTTCTTACAACATAAAAGTGAATAATTAAAGATAAACATCTGACGAAAAAACGCCATTTCATCAAGAATCGAACACTAGCCACACGATTTATTACAGATGCACACCTTGGATTTCCTGTGCCAATTAATTCAAGCAACACAACCGTTAATGTTTACGTTCTGAGTTGCTTGAATTAATTGACACAGCGTACGGTAGCGGTGATTACGTGGATTCCGAACAAACACAGCATGGATTCATGCCAATAAAGTAAGGTTAAGGTAGCTTTTGTAGCTAGAAAACAGTCCTTACTTCAAAAGCATGAAAATCATGCTAAAATAGCATAGATTTCTTGCGTTTGTTGAGTGAAAAATTCATGGTTTTAATGTAAGGTATGTCACGCCAATACATGTTGAGAATTCTCTGCGTATGGGCGTCTGTAAATAAATCGTGTGATAGAATTTTAAATCATCATTGATTTATTTCATGCACCTCAGGAGCGGCCAAAAGTGGAACAAACGCTATCCACGGGCCTTAACAGACTCGGCCGTAACTTCTCGGGTTGCGTCCTCTAGCGTTCTGACGTTCGTAGGAGCGTAAGTTTCATTATTTACGGTCGCTCCCTCGGACCGTAAAACATCGGATGGTCTTCGGCGCCGGTGGCGCCCTCGAACATAATATACTATTTCTATTTTTATTACGAAAATAAATAATTCGAGTAAATGATAATTTTTATATTTTTGCAACACATGTTTATAATTATTGTAAAGAAGATAACAATTTTTGAAACTTGTCACACATGTCTTCACTGTACAAGGAAAAAAAGTAATTTTTTCACATTTTTCAGTAAAAATTCAAATATATTTCTCTCCGTGCAGTTTGTTTCATTATTTTACTATAAATATTTCATTTATCCTAAAAAAACGGTGAAAATTTATTTGTACACCTAATAGAAAGTTTAATGTATAACCGTATCTACTCCTACATTTTTTTTAGCAATAAATCATTATTAATTAATTATTACTAAGGACAATGCGATGTTCTAAATTTTCTAGATACGGTTGGTTTTGTAGAAATGACTTGGTGATTATTAACAAGTTATTAATAAAATGATGTGATTAGTGGACTACGGGATTTTCTTTGAATTTATTATGAATCGTTGATTTTTCATTAGCTTGCATTAATTCCATCTCTGAAATCATGTTTTAATTTGCAGACATCCAACAGTAAGTCATAAAATAAAATTCGAAACTGTAAAAAATCGACTTTATTTGGAGCAACGAAAGAGATATCCTGTAGTGCCAGCCAGTCTTCAAAATTTGGCTGAGAGTCTGCAGAATTATGCTATTTTTACAAAAATGTTTAAAGGACAAGTTACTTCAGCAGATGGTGGACATGCTGTTCTGTTTTCCACCGACAGCTTACTCGCAGAATTGAATAGAGCGCGGGAAATATTTATTGATGGAACGTTTGCCGTAAGAGTTCATTATAATAATAATATCACGTATATTGGGATCTGACATCAATCGTACACTATCTAGATTGAACTACAAAGTCAGTGCAAATAAAAATGTCCAATTCAATTTGTTTATGAAATAATTAATGGCAAATATTAGATAATTGTTTTTAATAATTAATAAAAATATTTAATTGTAATAATATTGTGAAATAGCGCAATGTTATTGATGTAATAGTACATTTTACAACACGGGCGCTAGCACCCGTGTAGTAAACAACATTTTAATCCATGAGTGCACGGAAAAAAGTTAAAGGGAACTAACACCTTCAAGCGTGCATTTAATGCACATTACTGGTTAGGACCTGCTCTTCTCACGTAAGAGATTATGGCTCCCCTGTCATAGTTAAAGGGAACTAACACCTTCAAGCGTGCATTTAATGCACATTACTGGTTAGGACCTGCTCTTCTCACGTAAGAGATTATGGCTCCCCTGTCACAGTGTAAAACTCCCCATTGCGGTAGAATAATTCCCCCATTTTCGAGTGGATCTACTCCTGATAAAATAGGTGGAACGCGTACGGTGGATTCAACCCCGCGAAAATAAGGAAGCAGTTCCACTGATTTTAGAGATTAACTGTTTTCCAGCCAGAAGTAGGATATTTCTACTTTACTTATTTCCGTGTGGCAATGTAGAAAGTGAGCATTTTCTATACAAGTGTAGAAAGTACTCACTTTGTACACGATCACTAGTGAAGTAAAAATTATATTTGCCTTGACTTTAGCGTCACGTTTTATGAAAGCTCCGCCTCCATGTGAGATTCCAATTCAATACTTTGAGCAACTGTAACTAGCCTCACCAATTTGTTTTGATATAGTATGGATAAACAAATACTTTTTGGTAGCATTCGCCCTAATTGTTTTTCATTAACAATATATTTGATTACAGGTGACTCCAAGAAAACCAGAAATATCACAGGTGTACGTTATATACATCGTTAAAAGAAACAGGGTAAGTTTAGCTGTTTACTATCCTCTGGTATACATTAAAATATAATATTTTTGCAACTGTGTAATTGCATTTTTTTAAATATTATGGAAAATTCAACATACAAAACAAAAATTGTTGGAATTGAACAAAAAATCTTAATTTATTTGTTAATCTGATACTTAACCCGTTTACATAATTTGTCCACCGTAGTGGACAGGTTTTACGATAAAGAAATTTTCCAAATTAACATATTTTTATCATCAAATTAAAGTTAAAATGTTTATATTATGGTTAATATATATGAAATACGTAGGCAAATATATTTTACATTAAGTATAAATGTTTACAATTTAAAAATTAACGCATATATCACAGAAATTTGTATTATTATACTTTTCATTAAAACAAAAATTTTTTCTTGCAAATTAAAAAATGTAGAGTCAACGGGTTAACTATAGAAACGTACTAGCTTAACATAAGTAAAGTTTAAACATTTAATTTTTATGTGCATGTGGTTACGTTTTCTTGGTTGCATAGGGTATCGGTGTTCTGTACGCGTTTACTTATCGTCGAACCAGATTACTTTACAATGCTATGTGGACTCGCATTTGTCAACTCGCTAGGGATCTGGCGAACAACTTACAAGCTATTCATGGAGACTTCGAAAAAGCGGCTATTGCATCTGCCAAAGATATGTTCCCGAATGCTAGATACGTGGGGTGCTGGTTTCATTATTGTAACGTAAATAATATTTAACTTGTAAAAATATCATCTTATCTATTAATGCAATTCTAGTTGTTCAAAAATAGTGTGATTACACTTGAACATCAATGTTCTACAACAAAACAAAACCTATCAATGAATTGTAGGCTGTGAGCAAGCGGCTTGAATATGCCCCGGTTGAGTTCTTAGGAATGGTTTATTCCGTTCCACTTCTACCTCTGAATAAATTTACTGAAGCTACTGCAATATTACAAAGAGAAGCCACACGTTTAAGATTGGTACCATTTTTTAACTACCTTCAGAGCACATGGTTGTCAAAAAAAGAAGTAGTCTGTGTGGATGAAACTCGACAAAGGACAAATGGCCATATTGAGAACGGAAATAGGTACATGCGATCGAGATTTCAAGTGCACCCACGTTTGTATGATTTTTTAGGTAACTGTTAATTTTTTCTTATTTAATTTTCATTTAGATTTCACCTCATATCAGGGACTGATATTTTGCTAACATTTATCGTTTCTAACATGTATACAAAGTGATGGAAAGTAGAAACTTCATTTTCTAACTAAGCAGTGTTGTCCACTGATTTAATTAACAAATCTAACCATCAGTAATCATATGTAGCCAAATTGTTATCACTAGTCATCCCTAGATATCTCATCATAACTGTTATCATCATTTTAAAATGACAGAAAATGGTGGAAAAATGAAGCAAGAATTGTTTGAAAGAGATAAATTACTTGATATATTCGAATTATTTTAAGCGAGATAAACATTGTAGGTAAAATGTAAATACTGAGCAAATATTCTATTATTAATTTTGTTACACTAAATGTCAGAACATAAATAAAATATTTATTAATTTGACTTTTTTTTTGAGACTACGTTGGTTTTATCTGTAATATTCACTCCATAAATATTTATATATTAAGTTTTTTCAAGATTTTAAAAAATATTTTATTACGTTTGAAAAACGGTGAAATAAAGTAACACCTATGTTGATATTAATGCAATTAATTATTCGAGTTGACAGTATTTTTGCTGTGACTTAAGGTGAATGCTCAACTATACCTATCCACCTCAAAAACGCGTGTGGATACTACACGAAAAGTTGAATGTTTTGTATGCTATAAAATATGATACGCAATTCCTCTGATGTGAGAAAATTCCATAGTATATTTTATAATATAAAAAACAATCAACTTTTAGTGTAGTATCCACACGCGTTTTTGTAAACAAACGAGCCTGAGCAATCACCTTAAATGTGTACAAAGATTATACAAAGTTACGAACACGTTTTTTTAATATGGCACAAATTTATTATCATATGTCATACTTGTTATTTTAATCTAAATATTTTTAATTAATAATATTTAAAAATATTACAGTCATTGTATTATTGTATATTTTTTAATTCTTTTTTACATTTACCTTTTTTACATTTACCTTTAATTATTGACTAATTTATATATAAATTAACCCAAATAACAAACCCTTAACCCTTAACAAAAAAATGTTCTCAACACCAAAAATAGTATATTACATACTAAGGATGTTTGCGTCTAAGTCAGTGAAAGATAGGTAAAAATGTCACTAGTCGAATCCGAGGAACATAATAGTATATTATGCATCAAGGGAGAGAAACAGGTGATTATTGACGAGTGTGTTTCAAGCCCGAGGCGTAGCCGAGGGCTTGAAACCACTTGTCGATGATAGTTTGCTTCTCTCTCGTGGTGCATACGATATTTTGTGTCAAAAGTGCAAGAGGAAACGCGGATTCTACTCCTGAAAGGGAGGATGTGAAATAACGTTATATTCCCGTGAGGAGAGAAGCACTCTTTTGAGAGAGATAAATATCGTTTTATTCCCAAGGGAGTGCTTCTCTCCAGGAGGGAATAAAACTGTTTTTATTGAAAGTCATCAAATATATATTTTGCAACTAACTGTTTATTAGTAACTCAAATTTCTGTTGCATAATTTCATGTCATTAAATTTTGTAATATTAGCGTCTAATATATTTAGGAGTATCTTAGATTTTAAAATAATACAATAAAATCTTCAAAGGTTATATACAGTCCGTAGACGGTGTAGTTGTAGGCGTAGTTTACTTGTTAGTTAAGTTAATAAAGCAAAATCTTGTAGTAAAGTATAGGTTATATAAAGTTACTGCGCCATATTTTATTACAATGTGTATACAATCTCGTAACATAATTCAGTAACTTAAATTTTATAATTTTTATGTAAATTGTATGTAAACACAATGTATACAATGAATTATTTATACGTGACATAATGATGAGTCCGCAAATTGGTGTAATATTTATATAAATAGTTTAAGTTTTTTTTTTCTTTTATAAAGTTTTATAATATTCATTTATAAAGTACAAGATAAATTAAAAATATGTTGACACATGTATAGTATGTATTCAGTTTATATAAATTGTACATCTTATTGCAGATAAGATTTAAGTAATTATGTAAATTGATGTAAATATTATGTAAATAGTTTATGTATTGGAAGG
Source organism: Embidobia sp. ZL-2020 (assembly GCA_022817465.1). NCBI lineage: Eukaryota > Metazoa > Arthropoda > Insecta > Hymenoptera > Scelionidae > Embidobia > Embidobia sp. ZL-2020. Next base: position 1,916 of record JABFPI010000020.1, on the reverse strand, counting down.
CTAACAAGGATATAATTTGTTACATTTGTTAGAGGTAACTGACAAATAGATTTGAATCGGTAGTCAAATCTGAAATAGCAAAATTTTGTTTTTCTTGATAAATATTGTCATTAATATTTTAGAAATTATATACATATTATAGACAAATAACTAAAAATGCATTCTCTTATTGCAGATCATTTGCAAGATTTACTGATGGATAATGATATTCAACTTCGGAGAAACATAAGAAGTGATAGTGACTACCAAGCAAAAAGGGATTCTTATATAAAGCAGCAGCAAGATAAACTACGGAGTGGAATGTAATTATACATTTTTTGAAACGAATTAATTTGTACACTAAGAAAAATTTCAAGGTTTCATCAGCTAAGTATTCATGCTTTGAACAGTTGACTTTTACTTAGCGGATAATGCCCTCATTTTATCTACTGGTAAAAGTATAAAACTTAACGCTTCAGACCTAAATATGACTCAAGTAATGAAACCTTCAGACCCACCGAATTATCCGGACAGTCACAAAATTTTTACAGCTGTTGACGCATAAGGTGCGTTTGTTTATAAAATTAGAAAGGTTACCCAGCTAAAAATTAACAATTGTTCATAAAATACAATATACAATATACAATATATTTTGTTACCCAATCAACTAGAAAATTGTATGTGACTTAACAGTGACATCACAAGTGGCTCACATGTGAGTCACACGAGAGTCAATATTTCCCTCCTAGCGTGTTACTTCTGTGACTTTCCCGTTGTGACGCAAATGTGACTTACAAAAATCAAATTAATAATATAATTAAATCACAATAGAGTCTCACAAAGATCATTTATGAGTCACATCCGAATCAAATGAAAGTCATCATTATATCACAGTTGAAAGTCACTTTTTTGTCACAAATATTATAATTTTATAATTATATAATATTTTAAAAATAGTAAAAGAATTCATCTTTAATTTTGCAATTGAAATTAAAATATATAAAAATATTTAAAAAATAAAAAGACACAAAGGTAACGAAACATTTATGCCTAGTAGTTAATAACGTGACAGAGAATTGAACCCGAGTCTTCCACGTTACAAAACGGTACATATGTCATTTGGCCAGAATGGCAAGTGCATTGACTGTCGTTTCATGCGGTAGATAAATCATCACTGTAGCGTATTTGAAATCATTCACATAATGTTGACATTACACAGAATGTACAATATAAATGTAACATGTTTTAGAAATTAAGTCACTTATATCTACAAATATACATGAACAACGCATAAAACATTTTAAGTTTGTAAACAAAAATCACGTAAAAAGTATGACAAAAATGTATAATGAATAAAGATTCAATTTATTAATTATATTGACATTGTTTGTAATACACTTTATCAAAATTAATAAATTTCATTAAAAAATCTATTCAGTGGCAATATTTTAAAATATAATTTTCTATAATTAGAAATTCTGGAAATGCAAAATCTAAAATTTTGAAATACATAAATACATAAATCTAAAAATTTAAAACTCAGTTTGTGCTTGTTAGATATGTACACAAATTAAAATTTATAAACAAAGATCGTATGAATATATGAAAATTGTAACATAGATTTTTTAAATTATACATTTTTTATTTTAGAATGTAGGTTGCAATGGAAAAAACTACGTGCTTACATGTGAACCTTTGAAGTTTCTATTATTTCTAATATATACATAATTTTAGATTTTGTATTTTTAGAATTTCTAATTATAGGAAATTGTATTTTAAAATTGTCACTAAATAGATGTCTTAATGAACTTGATTAATTTTGATAAATTGTATTTCATACAATGTCAATATAATTAGTAATTTGAATCTATATTCATTATGGATACAGTATTCAATATAATATGACCATGAGGAACTAACACATACAAAGATTAGTG
>JABFPI010000019.1:0-21435 GCA_022817465.1 Embidobia sp. ZL-2020 | reverse complement strand
GTGATGTATTCGTATTCGGGAAGGGAGTCAGTTCCTTCCCGACTGCGCACGGTTGTACACACCAAAAATAAAGGCTGTTAATTGAGACTAGTTTTTCCCTTATTTGGACTGTTTCCCGTATGTTACAATTGGCGACGAGGTAACGAGCCCACGTAGCATATTATTTAAGTGGGTCTAAACAACAAATGAGCGACGAAGATAGTGACGGACATGAGGATGAAACGCCTAACATCGACTGGACTTCCACTTCATGGATCTACAAGCTAAAAAAAGCCAATTTGATCCAAGTGCTTCAAGTGTTCGCCGATTCTGATAATACCGTTTTGTTTAACGCAAGTGATAACATTGAATTATTACGTAAAATCGCCTCTACATACATTAAATCAAAACAATTGATCAAAACGGACACCGAAAGCGGCGATCAAGAGGAAGATAAGAGTGCCGCAGAGGACAATAACAAAAACACTGTGCGCGTACAATCAAACGTATATACGAGACCGAAAGTGATTTGCGAAATGTCGGGAAGTGAAAATAAACTGGAGTTTCAACTCGGCAAAGACGATTGGGAACTGTATACAGAAAGACTAGAACTTTATTTTACGGCTAATAATGTAGAAGACGCGAAACAAGTGCCCGTGCTACTTACAAAAGTGAGCCCCGAAACCTATAAACTGATAAGAGACTTGTGCGCGCCCGCGAAACCCAAAGACAAAACGTTCAACGAACTCATAAAGCTGGTGAAGGATCATTTGTGCCCCAAACCGTCTGAAACGATGGAGCGATGCAAATTCCATCAAGCTCAACAAATGCCATCAGAATCAATTTCCGAATTCGTGGCCAGACTGAAAAGTTTGGCAACCCACTGCAATTTCGGCGATATCAGCTCTGCAATGCGTGACCAACTCGTCTGCGGTCTGCGTGACCATGCGATCAAAGCCATATTGTTTCGCGAAGAACGTCTAACTTTTGACGAAGCATACAAACTGGCCACCGCAGCAGAGATAGCTGAAAAAAACGCTTCATCAACAGATCAGCCAATCGCCCAGTCATCGAATTCGGACATTCACGCTATGCAAAACGAAGCCAGGCGAGCACCGGATCGACGCGGCCAAGGGGGCTATCGCGGCCGTGGAAGGGGACGGAGCAGTCCAGGAGCCGTCAGGGGAGCACAAGCATGGAGGGGACAGCGACCCGCAAGCCAAACTGAAACGGTCAAGTGTTACTGCTGCGATCAACCAAATCATTTTGCACGACACTGCGTACACCGTTTTCGTACCTGCGGCCTTTGCAAGAGGAAGGGGCACATAGATGCGGCGTGCCGGACGGAGAAGACAAGCGTCCAACAAGTCGAGCAAGACGAAGACAAAGCAAGCGATAAAGAAGAAGAACAGGAGGATTACGATTTCTACCCGATCCTAAGCCACAACAGCGGAAGCGAGACGACAACGCAAGCGATTAACAATGTAAGCATTCCAAATAAAGATATTGTAGCGAAACCAATGATTGTTAAAGTGAAAATCGACAATGTATTAGTACCGATGGAAGTCGATTCAGGCGCATACGTAACAGTAATTTCAAACGAAACAAAAAAGACCCTTTTTCCACACTTATCTATGAAAAAACTTAGCAATTCCTTGAACGCGTACGGAAAAGTTAAACTAGAACACGAGGGGGTTATAGAAAATGTAAACGTAGAACTGAACGAAAAAAAAGCAACGCTCGGATTGATTGTTATGAAACGAAGCGGTCCTAACATAATTGGTCGACAATGGTTGAAGGCATTCGGATTATGGCCGTTTAAATTGATCGAAAAAGTCCCTGAAATAAACAAAACACTAAATAAATTAGATTTACCGAACATCCAAGTCGATTTGTCAACGAGATTCAAACGATTATTCGGAAAGGAAATCGGTTTGTACAATAAGGGTACCCTTAAACTCGTACTAAAAAAAGATGCTCAACCGGTAGCACTGAAAGCGCAGAAATTACCGTTCGCACTAATGTCAAAAGTTGAACACGAAATCGACAGACTAGTTACACTAGGCCACCTCGAAAAAGTAAATGTAAGCGAATGGGCTACGCCAATTATTCCGGTCATTAAAAAAGATGGCACAGTGCGAATCTGCGGTAATTTCAAGCTTACAGTAAACCCGTTATTAGTAATCGATCGCCATCCGATTCCACTCATCGACGAAATATTCGCGGCAATGAGCAAAGGGAAAACATTTTCTCAAATCGATCTTGAACATGCATATATGCAAATACCGGTAGACGAATCATCACGTGATTGCCTAACAATCACAACCCACAAAGGGCTATATAGATACACTAAATTAACGGAGGGCATTGCATCGGGACCAGGCGATTTTCAGAAAAAAATCGAACAATGCTTGGCAGGCGTGAATGGCTGTATAGCATACCTAGACAATATTTTTGTAACCGGCCCAAGCGATAGTGAACATTTGCGCACGTTATACGAAGTATGCGATCGATTAGAACAATGCGGATTTAAAGTAAACATTAATAAATGTGATTTTTTCAGAGAAAAGCTCGACGTCCTGGGGTACGTAATCGATAGAAATGGATTGCATAAATCAAAAGAGAAAGTTCGCGCAATCGTAGAGGCGCCACCTCCTACGAATTTCAAGCAACTCGAATCATTCATAGGACTTATCACATATTACGCACGATTTCTGCCAGATAGAGCCAACAAACTTAAGGCCCTCTACGAATGCGCTAAACAAAAGGATTTTCAGTGGACGTCAGAATGCGAAAAAGCGTTTGAGTGGCTAAAGACAGAAATGATCTCACCTAGAATTCTCGCGCATTACGACCCAAACGAGCAACTAGTTTTGGCATGCGACGCCTCTTCTTACGGCTTGTCTGCAGTGCTGTCGCATGTTTACAAAGATCGGTCGGAAAAACCGATTGCGTTCGCGTCAAAAATAATACCGGAAAAAGAAAGACATCGATCCACAATCGATAAAGAGGCAGGTGCGATCATTTTTGGCTTCAAAAAATTTTACAATTTCATTTACGGTCGTAACATTATACTTAAAACCGACCACAAACCACTTGTTTACATATTCGGAAACAAACAAGAAATACCACTAACAATCGCGAGCAGATTACAACGTTGGGCTTACTTCTTATCGAGATTTACGTACAAGATCGAATATATCAAATCAAAAGATAACGGAAACTGCGACGCTTTGTCGAGACTACCAATTACAGATCCACTCCCGATTTTCTACAACGATTATACTTCACTTAACTATACTAGCGAATACCTCGAAACCCCCAACGCGACAGACATAGCCAAAGAAACAAAAAAAGACAAAATGCTAAAAAAAGTAATATATTATATACAAAGTAGCTGGCCAAATACGAACGACCCCGAAAGCATAGATACCGCGATATTCACAAAGAAAGACGAGCTTACAGTAGAGAAAGGGTGCATCTTGTGGGGATATAGAGTACTGGTACCCAAGACATTGAGAAACTGCGTTCTGCGAGAACTTCACACCTCACATTTTGGCGTGGTAAAGATGAAAATGGTCGCGAGGTCGTACGTATGGTGGCCCGGCATAGACAACGATATTGAAAAAGCAGCAGCGGCGTGTGATATATGTGTGAGAATGAGGAAGTCACCAAGTGCCGTTCCACTAACACCCTGGCCATGGCCAGATAAATTTTGGAATCGAATTCATAGCGATTTCCTCGGACCATTTCATGGCCACATGTTCATGGTGATTGTAGACGCGCACTCGAAATGGCCCGAGGTAGTCGACATGAATACGAGCACTCAAACCTCGCGAGTTATCAGCGAATTCGAGAAAGTGTTCGCACGGTTCGGCTTACCACGGCACTTGGTTACCGATAATGGTCGGCAATACACAAGCGCGGAATTCCAAGAGTTTGTGAAAAAAAATGGAATAAAACACAGCTTCTCAGCTCCACATCATCCAGCAACGAACGGTGCAGCGGAAAACTTTGTAGGAACATTTAAGGATAAAGTCGGAAAAATCATGAAAAGCGGAAAAACATTAGACAGCGCGGTGGAAACGTTCTTATTCGATTATCGTGCCACAGAGCACTGCACGACAGGGCGTAGCCCTGCATGGATGGTGTTGAAACGAGAGCTGCGAACGAGATTCGATATGTTCAGACCAGATGTCGAAGAAACGGTCATCGCGAAACAAACAGCGCAGATAGCGGCGGAAGGGGGCTCGCGGAAGGTGGTATTCGAAATCGGAGATACAGTCATGGTAGACGATTATTCTGTGCGAAACGATAAACGAATTGAAGCGAAAATTGTGAGGAAATTGTCACCGGTAACGTATGAGGTCGAAGTGAGGCCTGGCTGCATATGGAAGCGTCATGTGAGCCAGATTATACGATTTAGAGAGAAGTCAAACGAGAGGTCAGACTGTAAATCGAATGCGCCAGTCCTGCGACGATCAACGAGAGTAAAAAATGTGTGTGAGAGGAAGTTGTGATGTATTCGTATTCGGGAAGGGAGTCAGTTCCTTCCCGACTGCGCACGGTTGTACACACCAAAAATAAAGGCTGTTAATTGAGACTAGTTTTTCCCTTATTTGGACTGTTTCCCGTATGTTACAGTACCGATCAATTTTACTGCCAAAGCTTGCATGTGCCTCCCTGGTATTGTGGAAAGCAACCGAAAAGGAGACCCTTATCAAGACCTTAGAACATGTCCGCGCGGTCATATTGAGAGGGGCCTTTGGAGTTAAGAGGAGTACACATATTGCTGCAGTCAATATGCTTTTGAACCAGGCTAGTCTAGAATTGATGATAATCAGAGCAGCGCAACTTCGCAGGCGCCCGCTCTATGACGTCACGTGATATAGGTGACCCTACACCTCGGAACAAAATACTTTGTACTTTGCGTGGAGAACATGTTGTAGCATGTTAACGTTAATGTTATTTACGATTTATTTGATTCTCAATAAACCGAGATACAAGACAAATGCGGAGATAGAATATAATCACTATATTGATTTAAAGTAATGAAATAATATCAACAACATATGATGAACTGAAATTTCATGTCCTATGGCTAGAGAGTCTACCGGATACACAACTGTTTGAAGACAGAACAGTTTGAGTACACTTAGCGTCGTTTAAAATTGGTTATTTTGGATGAGTTGTAACTTTGTCAAATAAAATTATATTTAGACAATGATATTAGAACAGAGATCCAAAAGCTCAAGTTAAATTGCGTTTTTGATCTCCAGGAATTCTTAGATTCTTATGAAGCTAAGAATATGAAGCTAAGGAACAAAAGAAGCTAAAGGACGAGTCATTAGAAGACACTATTCATAAACGTTACTGTGTACGGTGTACAGAAATAAGCATTTATTGATGGGGGTTGTCGAACCGTTATCACACTTAAAACCGATGCGGCAAAATGTAACTTACGGGATCTAATACCGACAAAGAAAATCTTACATGGTTACGGAGGCGGCCAGGTGGAACCACTCGGAAGAGATGTTGCGACTTTAAAAGTAGATTTGATTCAGACGGAAGTCTTGCTGTACGTAGTGTCGGACTGCGCGCAACGGTCTTCTCTGTTCGTGGGCCAAGCAATAACGTATAAAAGTAACGTCGCGGCATTTCCACGAAACGGGTGCATTGAGAGTACGTCCGATGTGATAGAAAGTGTCTATCATATGAGTAAGGAAACTGCAGGTCTTATAGGCCTTATTTGTTACATTCAGAATTGTTAGCTCTTAATTTTCTAAATATTATGATTTAAACATACCATCATTAAAGTATGTTTACAAATGAGTGAGGATGAAGAATCGGATACCTACACAGAACCTAACCTTGAAAGGCAAATAATTGATGTTTGTAATTCGTCCAGTTTACGTTATATTCAAAATTGCTAGTTGTAATTTAACTGGATGTTATGATTCAAACATAACATTATAAAAGTATGTCTACAAATTAGTGAAGATGAAGATTCGTATACCTACAACAAACTATTACTTATCGCACATTGCCGCGAAATTCTGGAACGTGAAGAATCAGACAAAAATCTTGATTCTTTCGGCAACTTTAGTAGACATGATCATTTGATTGATCGGAAAAGTAGCTAAAAGCGAAATTGCACAAGATCTACTTGGTACCATAAATGACTATTTGCCGAAATGACGGTACGCCAGATTAGTATTAGGCAATCGAGAATGTCCAGCAGACACGAATCTTCCAGGGTTTCGTTCAGACAATTTAGTTGCGGGTTAGCGATCATGAATTGGCAATACATCGCTCACGGAATTGATGAGAAAGATATCAGAACACAGATCCAAAAGCTCAAGTTGAATTGCGTTTTTGATCTCTGGGAATTCTTAGATTCTTATGAAGCCAAGAATATGAAGCTAAGGAACAAAAGAAGCAAAAGGACGAGTCGTCAGAAGACACTATTCATAAACGTTACTGTGTACGGTGTACAGAAATAAGCATTCATTGATGGGGGTTGTCGAACCGTTATCATACTCAAAACCGATGCAGCAAAGTGTAACTTACGGGATCTAATACCGACAAAGAAAATCTTACATGGTTACGGAGGCGGCCAGGTGGAACCACTCGGAAGAGCTGTTGTGACTTTACAAGTAGATTTGATACAGACGGAAGTCTTGCTGTACACTACTGTGAAAAAGTTTTTGGACAGTAGCATAAATTCAGTAAATATTATGAATGACATGATATATTTATGATTGTACATTAGTAATTTATTTTTTTATATTTCAACAACATAACACATTTGAAATGCAAACTATTTAATGCAAAAAGAACATTAACAAAAATTAATTTTTAATATTTTGTGTGGCCGCCTTTATTTTTCTTCACCGCGTGCATTCGTCGAGGAGCACTTTCGATAAGTTTTCTTATTATTGTGGGTGAGATTTTTTTCCATTCTTCTTGAAGAACTTCCCATAATTGATGAACCGATGTTGGGGCCCTTTCAGTCTTTTTTGTGTCAAGGTAATCCCACAAATGTTCGATCAAATTCAAATCTGGACTCTGTGCTGACCAGTCCATTAACTGAAGTTCATTTTTTAAACTTTTTTTACTTAAATATTCTTTAACAAGTTTTGAAGAATGTTTGGGGTCATTATCTTGTTGTGAAATGAAATTTTGACCAATTAATTTTAAACCTGAAGGGATTGTATGGCGCTGAAGAATCTGCTTATATTTTTCTTTTGTTAAAATCCCATCGATTTTTATTAAATCTCCAACACCCGCGGCTGAAAAATAGCCCCAAACCATAACAGAACCTCCTCCATGTTTAATTGTAGAATGTAAACATTGTTCTGTGTACTGTTCACCAGGTTTACGACGTACAATCTGCCGACGATTCATACCAAATAATTTGAATTTTGATTCATCAGTCCACAAAACTCTAGACCAATCCTACACTGTCCAATTTTGATGTTTTTTCGAAAAGTTAAGACGTTTTTGTTTATTGTTTCTTCTGAATAATTTTTTTCTAATAGCTACACAACCTCGAAGTCCAGATTTTAATAAGCTTTTGCGAACTGTAGATACGTCTACTTTTACTTTTAATGTGTCACTAAGATCTTTTGCAAGTTCATTACTTGATTTTCTCCTATTTCTCAATGACATTACTTTTAAATAGTGTTCAGCTGACTTTGTTATTTTTTTTGGTCTTCCACTTCGTTTTTTATCAACAATCATCCTGTCATTTTTGAATTTTCTGATAGTGTAATATACAGTAGATTTCGCTATTTTTATTTTCTTTGATATTTCCCGGACACTGTAGCCTTCTTTATGCAAAGTTATAATAGCAGATCTATTAACAATACTAATTTTAACCATTTTTTCCCAAAAAAATAATAAAAAATGCTATGCAAATAAAAAAACGTACTTGGAATATAAAATAAAGCAAAAAATTCCATTACTGAACATAGTTATTGTTCATTTGCATCTAATTTTATTATAATTAATAAACAATATAATTTTCAACTTACTTAAAGTAATTGATAACTTTATTTACAATTTTTTCCAATTTTATTTTTTCCCGTACACAATTCTTGGTGACTGTTAAGTTTTATGTAATACGTTCATTTTTGACATTCTACACACAGATGAAAATAGACTAACTTAAATGCTTATGAAACGATATATTTTGATTGTTCTACTGTATTCATATTTCAGTTGTGATTCTCTAAATCAAAACAACTCGCTTCTTTGCATTATCAAATTTATATCTTGAAAAGAATTCTAAAGATGTATGTTTGCATTAGTGTCCAAAAACTTTTTCACAGTAGTGTACGTAGTGTCGGACTGCGCGCAACGGTCTTCTCTGATCGTGGGCCAAACAATAAGGAATAAAAGTAACGTCACGGCATTTCGACGAAACGGTTGGCATTGAGAGTAAGTCCGATGTGATAGAAAGTGCCTATCATATGATTAAGGTAACTGCGAGTCTTATAGGCCTTATTTGTTACATTCAGAATTGTTAGCTGTTAATTTTCTAAATATTGGATTGGAACCTTGTCTTCTCTCTTTTTCTGGGTCTTAATCTCATCTTGTTTTTTTCAGATTTGTTCACCAATCTTGAGTTATTGTATGCATGACATTTAATTTATTTAAAAACGACTAAATTTATATTCCAATTTGAATTAAATTTATAAGAAAAAATGAATGAATGATATTTCTTTATTGATTTGAAATTATCTATCCTCATTATTTCCTACTTGAGTTCTCGAGGTTGTTCCGATTGGTTTCTTTAGCCATGGCGTGAAATGTTAGGACGTCAATGATTTACATATGTTGATGCCGTTAATTTCAACTTTTATTCATTATATTGAATATTTTGTATCATATTACATTAACTAAAATGATTATATTATATTGATCAATGCTCATATAACTTGTGTTTCATATCAAATTCATTTGTTTGATTTTTTATGTAATTTTTTTTGAACGTTACACCCATGTTTTGAGTTCCTAACGATTCTTAACGGAAAAATTGAGTTAGGAATTTTGAAATTAATATTTTTGTTGATTAGGTATTATAACTTGACCATTTTTACGAATTTTAATAAATAAATATCATCTGTGAATATGTCCGAAATCTTGTGAAAATCTTTGGTACAATTTGAACAAAAAATATTATTAAAATATAACGAGTAGTAAGCTTTTCAAAATAAATGTTTTTTCATTAATTATGTGAAAAAACATGTATACATTGTCCTAATTTAAGGTTTTTCGTTTGTTTTTTTTTATTAATTTGATAAACATACATTATTTCTACATATTTGACATATATAACATTGTCATTCTAACAAGTGATATTCATCTGCGAATAACTTTTTTTTTCCTTAAAATTGGCACTTTTACTAAAAATACTCAGTTTTTCATTTAGTGGCCTGATAGCTATTATTGCGAAAAATACTATTTCATAAATTTTCCAACCTCGTTCTTGGTACATAAAATATTGTTTACAACTCGGGCGCATAAGCGCTCTTGTTATGAAATGTACTGTACAACCATACACTGATAAAATTTTCTGATTTGAATTCGATGCGTGTCCAACGCGGATCTAATGCTGATTTTGGTATGTGTAAATCGAGTCGGATCGGCGTCGAAAATAAAATTAAAAAAAAAAGTTCCGACTCGGATCCCACTCGGGTCCGATGCGGGACGTAATGACATTTGATCCTCCGGACAATTGAACCTCCCGGACAATTAATCCTCCGCAAAATAAAAATTCATAGGATCAAAATTTGTATATTCATTTTTCACTGCTAAAACAATATGTTGTATAATGTATAAATTAACAAAAACAGTTAATTAACAAATTAATAGCAGTTTAATGCGGAACCTAAAAGATATAACCCAAACTTGGATTTTATACCTTAAGATTCTAGAAATTTGTCAAGTTTTCAAAATTTACTTTTAATATAATTATTACATAACTTATTTTATATGCATACTTTTAAATAAAATAAAATTCCATACAAATTATACCTAAGTTTTTAATACAATATGCAGTTTCATATTTTGTTACTTTTGTGGATGTAACTTGTTTTCCATTATTCAAAAAAACTTGTTTTATTTTTTGACTTATTCAAACTGAAAATTTGTTTAAAATATAATATACTTTCATATGTTCACATCAATGTTTTTTTAAAACATCAATAAATTATTTAAAATTACAAAATTTCTAATTTTCTATTTATTCAATTTTGTATAGAAAAAACACCGAGGACAATTACACCAAAAAAACCTTACACTCCAAATGAGGATGTTCTAAAGAAAAAAAAGAAACTGCATGACACTGCAAGACAGCAAAATGTATAGAATATATTTTGAAGAATATTATTTTAGAACAGTATAGTTATCAATTAAGCAGTTCAAGTAGTATAGAATCAAACATCCTTTTATAAATAGGTGGTAATGTTGATATGATTATAGAAATAAAATTTATATTGTCAGTAGCCGATCACGTATCCATGGGAGCAATACTTTTTTATCTATCAAAACGTTTTTTTTTATAATAAAGTATCAGATGGTATACTTGTAATTAAAATTAGTATAAAATTATATAACGTGTACTGTACGTCAGTTTTCGAAGCATGTTCTGTAATTTTGCTATATGAAAAAATCTAACAAACCCACATTTATTAAATAGGATATTACTACTAATATATTTTTAACTTGAATCTAACAATTTTTTATTGCTAAACGGCAGAACGCAAAATGATAATCCGGCTAATTATACATTTCATGGCTCTCAAGGTTTCAGCGTCATCGACCTTGTTTGGTGCGATACAAATGGGATCTTTGATATTTCTGACTGCTGTGTTGATCATAGTTTTGCGCTATTCGATCACTTCCCTGTAATTGTAACCACCAATTTCGAAAAAATGTACGACAATCGTAATATGAGGAATAATCTAAACATTCGCTTGAAATGGAAGTCACAACATTGCAACGCATATTATCAATCCTTACTGTACTCTGAAAATGTTGCTATTCAATCAAATTCTGTGGATGATTTGCAGTTAAATTTAACTTGTAGTATTCTTCAAGCAGCTGAGTTAAACAATATGTTAGTAATTAGTGACTTTTCTGTAAATAAGAATCACACTTCTAACTACCCTTGGTATGACATAGAATGTGAGAATTCAAAAAAATTAATCAACTATAATTTTAGCTTGTGTAAAAAAAATAATTTCGACCTCGACATAGCTCATTTATATCACAACAGTAAGAGAGATTACAAGCTACTACTAGCCTCTAAAAAACAAAAGTATGAAGATGATATTGTATCTACACTTGAAAACACACTCGATCCTCTTGTTTTCTGGAGCATTGTAAATGTCCCGAGAAATAAGTTTCGATGCGACACGAACTTTATTGATTTAAATACATGGGAAAAATATGTTTGTAATTCTTATCATTCTAATGTACTTATTTGTGATCTCGAATTCACCGACGTCAGACATCCGCAACTTGATTGCGAAATTGATATTCATGAACTAATGTCAACTATAAACAAGTTAAAAAGTCATAAGGCTGCTGGACCCGATCTGATTCCAAATGAATTTTACAAATTCCTACCTGAAAATTGGCTTCTTTATATACTGGTTTTATTCAACAGAGTTATACGTAGTGAACGTGTCCCGCGCTCTTGGGGTAACTCATACGCCTTTATGCTTTTCAAAAAAGGTGACAAGAGTTTGCCTCAAAACTACAGAAGTATTGCTCTGTTGAATACGATTACCAAAATTTTTACTCATATCTTGAATAATAGACTGATTAAATGGTGTGAAGAAGCCAATGTGATTCCAGAATTTCAATCTGGATTCAGAAAAGGTCGAAGCTGCCTTGACAATATTTTTACACTTAATTCACTAATTCAAATTCAATTGAGTAACCCAAACAGTAAACTGTATACATTATTTGTAGATTTCACTAAAGCATTTGATACAATTATTCATGATAAGTTATGGTTAAAACTTTTTGAACTTGGAATCAGCTCTAAAGTTTTGAGAATCTTGATTGATTTGTATGATAATGCTTATTTATCTGTGAAGACCTCTGAAAGCTGCATCAATCCTGTTAAAATTAGTCAGGGAGTCCTTCAGGGAGAGGTGTTGAGTCCCTTATTATTTTCACTTTTTATTTCTGATCTGGAAGATTTTCTAATTTTTAACGGAACTAGGGGCGTGTCAATCAACCATCTTTCTGAAGTTCGTGTGTTGGCATATGCTGACGACTTGACAATCCTGGCTGATAATACAATGAATTTGCGAAACAAGATTACTCTTTTAAAGAATTATTGTGATATTAATGGTTTAAAAATTAATGTTAGAAAAACTAAAATTGTAATCTTTCAAAAAGGCGGTCATCACCACAACAAAAAACTAACACTTTTTACGTTGGATGATGAAGAGATTGAGATTGCCAGCAAATATGAATACCTCGGCGTTTTGTTTTCTGAAACTTGTACCTTTACACGTATGACCAGTAAAGCAATGAGCGCTGCGAACACTGCAATGGGAGCTAGCTTAAACTTATTATCGAAGCTGAAAACCAACTCATGGAAGGTGATTGTGACTATTCTCAACTCTTTGACCTTGAGTGTTTTATTGTACGGCGCAATATCTTGGTCCCCACGCTATTTAGATACTCTCGAAAAGATTCAGCTTACATTCTGTAAAAAAATGTTTAATCTGCCAAAATGTACCCCAGGCTATGCAATCAGAACGGAATTAGGTCTGTCACACATCTCGATTAAGGTTTTTAAAGCCACTCTTAACTGGCTCGATTTGATTGGCCAAATGTCTAACGACCGATTTCCAAAACAATGTTACGATCGTCTTGTGAAACTTTCTACTCGTAAAAATACAACGGTCAAACATAACTGGGTTCTACAGATTAAAAATTTTTTCATCGAAGCTGACTGCGAAAATGATTTTTTTGATCTTAACGAACTTAGAGCTCACAAGAATGAAATATTGGCTAAATTCATTAGACACAAGGAGGATGCTGATGTAATGAGAGTGTGTCAATCAAGCCATCTACAGCTGCTTCCCTCGCTTTCTTTTATTTCACCAGGTCAACAATATATAAATATACCTATGCCATTATACTTTAAAAATATCTTTATACAAATTCGGCTCTCAAACGTTGTGTCTAACAATATCGTTATTGATAGAAAATTTCATATCTTCGACTCACAAAACATCTGTAAAGCCTGTTATAACATCTACTCTAAAGATAATCTCACCCACCTACTGTTTGAATGTTCAACCTTTACCGAATTAAGATCTACTCTATTTAAATCTATTTCACTTCCCGATTCACCCGACTCATGGTTTGTGATTCTAAACTCAAGCAATCAACTTTATGTAAAGCATTGCGTTTTTTTTATAACTAAAGCTTTAAATTTAAGGTATTACATGTAAACTGCGGACAATTTGCGATAGCAAACTCAACAATTATGTCATAACTCAGTACCTGTTTTTCGTTTTTGATTTGACACATCGACAATCGTGCTCAATTTGTAACTCCATTGTACAATCCAATTGGATAAAACAATAAAGACATTACAATAAATATATTTTTAACAAAATTAATATCTTTATTATTTTTTTATTATTAAAATTATTAATTGTTATAAGGTACACATGTTTTAACAATGTACATAATTATACATATTTAACTCATTTTAAAAATTAATCAAGGTTAGATTCAGCTGTTGCACGATTGTAGCGCAAATGCAATAATTTAGTATAACTTCTAGTGTTACCGCACACGTACTGTAAATGGTACTGTAAAATTACAATTTTTTACAGTAAACATACCATTAATATAAATACTTTTTTTACAGGCACTTGTCATGAAAAGCATATTTTTACAAAATATTAATTTTTTTTAAATAAAAAAATATTATTTTTCTCAATAGGTAAAATCAAATCAGGTCAAAGCAAAAAATTAGAAAATACTGAATTCTCGTATATCAGATGCCATTGAAAAGCGTAAGATAACTTAGATACATTTCTCTAATTTCAACAAATTATAACAATAAGAACAAACTTTTCAATTTAAATTACGTAAAACCTATTACAGTTTCATTGATTTCCATTTAGGTAGCAGAAAGTGTGTCAAAATCCCAGTTGACCCATTATGATTTTACTGTTGAAAAGCACGATGGAAACTCTAGCTTATTATCTAAGGATGATTTTGAAAATGCAAAACATCAACTTGAGAAGGTAGTTAAAACATTTAAAAAGTTCTTTTCTAACACAACCTCAATGAATCATTAAAAAAAAGTTTACCATTCAAAAATGTTTTCTGATTATGTCTCTTTTTTGTCTTCAATTGTCTCCAGAAATGAAATAACGAGACTGATAAAAATACAAATAGAAAAATCATATTTTTCTATCTAGTTTGAAAAGTTAACTTAATATTACACTCTTAAAAGTATAATCTAGTGTTTAGCAGATTCCTCTACTGATTAGAAAATGTTTTACTTGGAATGTCGACAAGGAATTCTTTAGAGAATTTCATCCATTCCTTACAATATTGTTCTATTAAATTGGAGAATTTTGTTTTATGTTCAAACAATATGTCTATAGAGGAACATTTTCAAAAGTGTAATAATGTTTTATATTATTTATAGAATTCAATGCTTGAATTATGTTCGAAACGAACCGAGGTGGAGCTAAGCAAAGGTACTGAAGATGGAAATGAGACCGTACTGAAGTCAATCGAAGAACTCAAAACTATTGTTGTAACACTGCAGGCAGAAAATATTATAATAAAGCAGCAAAATGAGGCCAATACGAAAAAGCTGAAAGAACTGGATGTTATTATAAAAGATTTAGATACGAAAGTAAACGCGAGAACTGCCGCAGATAAAAATCTGTTGCGAAACCAACCCGAACACGTAGATGACAAAAAATTACCGGTAAAAATATGTAAAAATTGACCTTCACAATAAAAATGAGAAAAATATTGAATAATTTGATTTAAATTTATGTACATGAGTTGAAACTTTATTAGCAATATTTCTATAATGGCTCGCGTTATTCGTTTAGAAATTAGCGTTGAACAAATTCCCAGTCGATCGGCAATATTACAAGAAAGCTCTACGAGCCCAATCTTTGCGTCAAGCTGTGTCGTTTCTTGCTGTCGGTTACAAAGCTCCGAATAGAAAGAGCGTGAACATGTATGTCAAAAAACCACATAATTGTAAAGAAGATTTTATACCTATCAACGATGCAATGGTGGCAAACGTGCTTTGTAAGTATACATTATAATACTTTAATATCTCATATAGTAGTAATGAAATCAGAAATATTGACTGTACAAAGCTTGGTAATTTATGTATTCTGACGAATTGTATGGTATAATTATAGATTCTAATTCATGCTTTATTTACATTTTGTTATCTGGATGAATTGCAGTCTTGAGCTGCTGTGTGCCCACATTTATTTTGGATAATCCACGTTGTCAAAACTCATCAATATTTTATCTTGAAGTTTTTTTATAATTTAATAATTTTGCTTTTAGTGATGACTCAAACGTATCTCAAAAATGGCCGATTTTTGTACTTAAAAAAAAAAGAAAATAATAAAGAACAAGATCTCGAAAGCGAAGGTGTTACTGAGATCGATAAGGTGGCAGTTGGGCAGGACGAAGACGATGAGAAGGAAATGACGAGAGAGGACGAAGGGGAAAAGGAAGTTAATGAATCAAGTATTGGAACTGGATCAGACGAAGATGATGACAATATTGATCAAGGCAATGATAAAGGACGATTAGAAGTAAGAAAAGGACACAAAGAAATCACAGGTACAAGAAAAGATGAACTGATGCAACTAAGTCATGAAAATGTTCGAACTTGGATAAGCCGTTTTGCCAAAAGAGCCAGGCAACGGAACAGCGTAGAGAAGAAAAAGACAGAAGCGATCAAAAAGAGGAAATACCGTCAGAAAAAACAATATGATTTGTCTCGCGAAAACAATTAATTGTGTGCATGAAAAAATTTTGAATTCTCTTAATTTTTCATTTTATTTATCTCTGTTGGATTTTAAATATTTTTTCAAAAAACATTGTGATTGAAACACCAAAAAGTTAAATGAAGATTAATTCAATTATATTATAATTCTGACCTTTTAAATGAGTGTTAAATATTTTAGAAAATTTGGAATTTTATTTTTGATCGTAAAACAATTTATTATGTAAATTTTTAATCAAACTAAAATATTTACTTTTTGTATATTTTCGACTCCAATTTTATTTTTTAATTAGAAATTTAAAATTGTATTCATTTAACTTGTAAAACTAATGACAATTAATTTTTTCGAATAGGTGTTTTAAAATAAAATAAATGTCTGAAAAAATTGGAATTCACTAAATTAATTTTTTTGCATTTTTAAGATTTGTTTGAAAAATATTGTATTACTTAATTGAAACATTAAATTAATCATAACATCAAACATTACATGTGATTAAAACATTGTAATATTTAATCTTGGAAAACTGGATAAAGATTAATAGAAATCTATACTTCACTATTTTTTTCGAATTAATTGATACTGATGTTATTATTAGACTATAATACAAACATATTGAATGTTTTAAATACCTGCAACATGACAACTGTTGTATTAAACAAGGCCCAGGCCTTTAATATCACTTATATCGTTCAAACCATGTTTGTCATTTGAATAAATCTCGTCTGTGACAACAAAATTCTATTATAATATTTATACATATGGTAAATCAGTACTTTTTATATAAACGGCTTGAATATTATAAGAGGACAGTTTAGGTTAAAAATTTTAAATAAAAAAATTAATGAACAACATATTGATAAATAGGGACTTAGATAGAAACTTGTATGATAAACTGAAGTAAAATATTTACCTTTAATTTTCACAACTTAAATTGTTAGCGATTCTGCTCACTCAACGGAACTTGAAATTTCAGCAGAAGGTTTCAACAACCAAATATCAATATTTGTTTGTAGCTAGTTTTTAATTTTCAAGATAGACTACACGAGCGTCCAAATTGACAGTTTGACGTTTCACGATTCTTTTGTTTTCAACACTTATTAAACATTCACAAATTTACAATCGAATAACATTTTTACATGTAATATTTTTCATAAAATATTAAAAGAAAACGCATTTCATTAAACTTAATAAAATAAAATATATATTTATTAATTATCAACTTAATTTTTTAGTATAATTCATCTTTCATAAAAATAATATTTAAAGTTTAAACTTATGCGTCGAGACCGCGTCGAGACCTCACAAGATCTCGACGCGGTCTCGACGCAATCCGCTAGGGGATAAAAAAAATAATATCATGATATGCAATTTTATATACAATTACTAATATACTGCTTTTAATACAATCTTAAAATTAAATAGTAAATAATTGAACTTGCAATTTGAATTAGTTACATGGAATTGTGTATATATATTTAAATAAACCAAATTTTTTCGTTTCAGGTCGAGCTAACAACTTAAGAAATGGAAAAGTAGCTTCTAATGTTGGTGCCTTTTGAATAACTATTATATTTTATTGACTGTTGTTAATTAAGTCAATTCCATAGTAACTAATGGCGTTTTGCGTGGTACACGTATAATAGGTGTAGATTTCTCGATTCTTTTAGTATATCATATATTTTCCGACATCCTGGTTTCAGATACTTCAGATTTGACATCCTCCAGTTGAAAATATGAAACTTGTATAATTTCTATATTATTTTCTAAAGTTAGTGTATGATAATGTTGCGATCGAACGTTAAAATGTAGCGCACATTCAAGTGTTCAATAAAGAATGTTGTCAAGTTAAAAATAAAAAGTGTCTTGTAATTGCAAAAATGTCAATTCCAAATTGCACTTTCGTTCATTTAAAAATGAAGGCGGCTTTTCCGTTTAACACTTGTGCAAAAGTGCTGCCATGTCTCCATTCTGTTGTCGTAATTTTTTGTTCCCAAAATGTACAAGTTTTGTACTTTTTGTTATAATACGAGGTTATTTCGTAAAATGCAATATACTTTGAGATAATTTAAAAAATGCATTACAAGAATGCATGTAAAACAAGTAAGTAAAATTATTTAACAATTAAGTAAAATTATTTAAGTAATGTACTTTTACAACTGCGCTGCAGTTGTTTGAAAAATGTGACCGACATCGGCAACGTTATACTACTGGAAGTGCCGAAATTGTCATCCTGCTGCATCATGTAACCTCGAAATGGAAAAACTTAAAAACTGTAAAGTGTAATGATGTGTAACAAATAAATTATATCAACGTAAAGAACAGTGGATGAATTATTTAAAACGAAAATATATTAAAAATAAGTAAATCTGACGTGATTTCAGAAATAATTAAAAAAGGAATGAATGATGAATGCAAGCATACAAACTAACGTAAAATGCTTTTGGTATTAAAATATATTAATTCTTGAAGTAAGAAGATCTTAAATTATTTATTTCAACTCAAAAACAGCTAGGTAAGGGATTGAAAACGGATGAGGAGTATAAGCAAAATAAACTCAACGAGACTTCGTCTGCTCCTTTTTATTTAGCTCAGACAATTTTGTACCATTTAGTATTAAAATATGTTGATCCTTGAAGCAAAAGGATCTTGTGTTATTTAAACTCAAAAACAGCTAATTAAGGGGTTGAAAACGTAATCTCGCGTATAAGAGGAGGACATGACAAACTTTTGCATTAAAAAGAAAATTTTTTATCCAACTATTTTTGCGTCTTTTAACATTAATTTTGTGTCAAATATGGCACTTAAGTCCTTAAAACTAGATACAACATCAAATTTATACCCCTTTATAAAATAGTCATAATCAATAGTATTTCTTGACCTAGCGAATGTCGTAATGTTAAACATATCAATATTTAAACAAAGACCATTTGAATCACACCAAGAAGAAAGAATATCTAAATTTTCCTAAAGTATTTTACAATTATCACTGTTATGAATGTCCAAAAACAATTTCAAATCATCAGCAAAGAACAAAATAGAACATGATGTAATTTTAAATTGTAAATCAGCAACAAATAAAAGAAATAATGAAGGTCCAAAATGAGATCCTTCAGGAACACCGGTAGAAACAATAATATCTTTCGATATAAACGATTTATATTTAACATTTTTAATTGTACAAATCAAAAAATCACTTATCCATTTCAATATGGATTTGCGATTTCCAATGAATTGTAAATTCTGTAGTAATAATTTATGATTTACTGTGTCGAAGGCTTTAAAAAAATCAGTAAAAATAGTATCAACTTATATTTTAGATTCAAGATTTTCAAGAAAAAAATGTAGAAAAGTAAGTAAATTTGCAACAGTTGATCTATTATTTCTACAGCCATGTTGCTCATCAATCAACAATATAGACAATACATTTGTCAATTTTTGAGTAATAATTGATTCTAAAACCTTTCTGTATTGTACTCAATTTAGAAATTGACCTATAATTTTAGATATTAAAGCGATTTTCAGATTTAAAAACAGGAGTTATGCAGCTTTTTTTCCAAATCATTGTAAAAGAACTTTAATTAACGGACTGAGTAAATAATAAATTTAAAATCGTTGTAAAATTAATACAATATTTTAAAATAATTGGAGGTATTGCCTCAGGCCCTGGACCCATTTTGGAATATAAATTTGTAATAGCCAAATAAACATCATTTTGAAATAATTGTAATGAACTTAAGTTTAAAGATGAGTTTACATAATAATTATCAATCTTACAATTAACTTTTACAATTTTGTATACTGTATCAAAATAATCTGCAAATAAATCCACCACTCCTTGCCCATTATCCACATGGGAATCATCGCAAAACATAACTGATGGTAATCCGGAAATACCACGCAAAGAATTCGTATATTTGCAGAAAGTTTTAACATTATAATTTTAATTTTTTAATTTTTGTACAGCTGCTGTTGTATGTTGTCACTAACATTTATAAACAACACGATGCAAATGCCAATGGAGGACGATGAATCTAATGCTGAAAACTTGCCCTAGGTGATGTTGAAGGTAATTCTGCGAGGGCGTCCTAGCTTCTGTTCGATTTCGTTAGCAGATAATATTTAATTAAGGTAGAAAATACATCATAGCGATATCCTTATATTTTCTTGAAATTCAGGGATAATGTTTCTACAATTGAAAAATGTAAGATGCTATTTTTTTCCATGTTAAATTTCAAGATAATTGAAATTGAAACATTATCTCGAAATGTAACATGGATACAAATCCTGAAAAAAATAGCATCTTACATTTTTCAATTGTAGAAACATTATCCCTGAATTTCAAGAAAATCGTTATGATGGATTTTTACCTTAAGTTTGGCGTTCTCCAGAGGGTCTCAATTGTTTTTTTTTTATCTTTTCTCGGCATCGTTAATAATTTTCAAGTATTATTTTTTTATAATTACTATTTTCTTTTCCATCATACACGTTAGACCTCTACATTATTAGTTTAAAAAGCAAATTAAATAATTTGATTTAAATATGACGTTTAAATGAGTTTTGTGATAAAAAAACTTAGAGATTAAATCTGTGCAACGTTTGACTTTGTTATTTTCTTTTACAGGCGGATCGTTATTTTGCTTTTTTCTCTGGCTACGTTAATAATTTGTAGTATTATCTGTTTACTATTATTAATTTATTTGCAATTGTACAAGTTGAACTTTTACATTTATATTTTAAAAAAGAGACTGAGTAATTTGATTTAAATGGCGTATACTTTTTGTCAAATTCGACGCGAGTCAGTGTGGTACAAAAAAAATTATAATTTTGTATCCAATGTTACAAGTTCAACTTGTAGATTTTAAGCTTAAAAAAGACTCAATGCGCTTATTTAAATGTGATGTTTCAATAAGCTTTGTTTTAATTGAACGTAGATATTTTTATAACAAAGAGATTATTCATCGTATAAAAAATTTTGTAATTGATACAAGTTTCGAAGATGTACCTGAATAAAATTGTACAAGTAAATAGTTTTAAAATAAATTATGCTATGTATTTTGTTATTAAGGCGAACTCATTAATTTTTTTCCGCGTTAATTTGTTCGCAAAACGCAAAAGTTTCCGAACTAGCGTCTTTTTGTTCGCTTGCTGTTGACAGGATAAATATGCAGAATGTTTTTTTGCCGCCAAAACTGATTTACATCACCTGTGCGCGTTACAGAAGGTGCGCAAAGTGGTTTTCAGTCGATTCTGAGACAAAAAATTTTTCGTCCCTGAAATTTCAAAGGTATCATGCATTTGAAAAATGTAGAAAATGAAAAATTTCCAAAGTTTCAACATTGGTTATGAGTTCTACGCGAATCATGCAATTTGCAACAACATTCCATTAGAAACATTGGACAATTTTCGAGAA
>JABFPI010000018.1:0-21802 GCA_022817465.1 Embidobia sp. ZL-2020 | reverse complement strand
AATCCAACTCAGATCCGATTCGATTTGCGGATACCAAAACCAGAATTCAATGCACATCAGATCCAATGATCCAAATCTGACATTTTTACTTGGACTCGAGTATCTATTTGATAATCATTACACATCGACAACTGAATCGTTAACTAGCCACCGTTGATTTGCAAACTAGCACGTTTCGCGAGGATTAACTCGTAAACTAGCACGTTTGGCAAGCGTTCATTCCTAAACTAGCACGTTTCAATCTTCTAACATTTCAATTGAAAAAATTAAAATGATGTATCGAATAAGACAACAGATAAAATGTACTTAAGGGGACACCGAGATGAAAAATTAAGTATACGTTGATATGAATCGATTTTTTTTGAAACTTTAGGATAATATAAAAAAATTGGGAGGCGATTCAAATGACATGTAGTGGCACTCCCTGGGGGCCCTTTCGCGAAACGAGCTCCAATTTCCGTAAAAATGAAAAATTTGTAAAAAGCCGCCGAGTAAATAAACGTTGAAATTAATTATAATCTCATTTTATTTAATTTTAAATTAAATATTAATCCAAAAAAATTTAATGTTAATCATTTTTTAATTAAATTTTTCATTACAGTTTAATTCAAGTTCATTAAAAAATACATTTTTTTTCAAATCAAATTCAAATTTGGTTGAACTTTAATTTATTTTTTATGTGAATAAATTCACCACCTACACTGAAAAACCG
Source organism: Embidobia sp. ZL-2020 (assembly GCA_022817465.1). NCBI lineage: Eukaryota > Metazoa > Arthropoda > Insecta > Hymenoptera > Scelionidae > Embidobia > Embidobia sp. ZL-2020. The sequence goes on along the minus strand of JABFPI010000018.1, from coordinate 21,090 downwards.
AATTCGTACAAATTCTTTGTAAAAGTGGAATTCGCAATATTTGCGTTTAAATTTGTAAAAGTTGCTGTTGACTCGCATTTTTTACGAACTAAATCGTACGCAACAGTACCTAACCTCTAAAATTTTACTATGCACATCGTACATCTTACGTTACATCTTGTAAAATACTTGCGAGTTCAAATTGTATGAAAATTCGAATTTACAGCGCTAATAGTGCGTGATATATCGTAAGTTTTGCAATATATAACGTAATATCTGCGATGTCAGTCTCTCAGTGTAGTAATACAGCAATTCATATATATATTTTTCCTTTTATTTAAAAATTGTATTTTTTTTAATTCAAGTTTTAATTTAAATATTAAAATAAACATTTAACGTTTGTAACAACTGTATTTTTACTTCAAACATTTTGGATACACTCTTTTTTCTTTATGAGTTTAGATTAATTGAAAAGTTATTATTGAAATTAGTTTAATCGAAAATGAATTTATCAAATTTTGATTAATCAAAAATTTAATTCATTTTGATTACATTTTTATCCACTGTCTTATTGAGTCTATCATTTTGATTTTCTAAATTGAAATGTCAGAACGTTGAGGCGTGCTAGTTTACCGCTTAACGCCGAAACATGCTAGTTTGCGAGTGAACGTTTGCGAAACGTGCTAGTTTACGAGTAAACGTTTGTAGACCGTACTATTTTTAAAACGTGGTAGTTTGCAAATCAACGATGAAACGTGCTAGTTTACGATTCAGTTGTCGACATAATATTTATTGATTTTTAGATTTAATTCTAAAAACCCAAATATAATTTACCAAAAAGTAATACCCAAATCTTTAATATAATTGGAAATATTTCAAGTTTGATGACAATGGAAATTGGTACATCACATTTTTTTCTTGTGCTCAGGTTAATAAGTTAGTAACGTGGAAATTACCTCCCTCTGCCATAAAAAAGTAAACGCCAAAATCTGTATGAAAATCAGAAAGTAAGAAACATATATATTTTGCCCTGGCAAATTACCACTGATTAACAAAATATATTTGAATATTTTGTAATGTACACGGTAAATGCTTGTATTGCTTGAAAAAACTGGATTTGTAACATTGTTAATTCGCGATTTCATTGCGACAATTTGAGTATTTCTATCAGTGCCTTTGTTTGCTTTTTGCTTGTATTATTTTTATTTTAACTTCTTGTTTTTGTATGCTGAAACGATTGCAGTTTGTATAGACTTTGACAGTATAATTATGGTTTTAAAAATGGATCGAATTGTCAGCTTTTAAATCAACGAATGATTCCCCTGGTTAAACTGGCATAGAGTTTAAGGATTAAAATTTCATAATTAAAATAATGCTTAAACTCTATGTAAAATGCAACGGAAATTTCATAGAGTTTCATAAGATTTCATTTATAAATCTTTATGAATGTCAATGAAACCAATTATGAACTGAATGGATTTTTCTTTATTAATGAATACTTATGAAAACTCTTAGGCAATTTATTTTCCATTATAATCAATGAAATTTCATGCATTTTTATGTATAAATGATTATGATTAATAATGAAATAGAAGAATCGAATTGTTCATTTTTGAATCATTATGAAAATTCATAAACATAAAATATTGGTAAATCTTATGAATTTTCATAAAAATAACTTCGTGTTTTGTTATGAATATTCGAGAAATAAGAATTTCATGCATGCAATAATGAAACTTTATGGAATTTCATAATCGTTGATATTTTATAATATTATATGAAAATGCATTAATTGAATTATATGATTTATAATGAATGTTAATGACAGACGATTTAATGAAAGTAATATAATATTATATATAACTTTATCCCGTCACCACACGCGCTATAGCGCGTACTCATATATGAGCCCAATTCTTATGCAACCCAGACATCAGAGGGGCATTTTATCTGTTAAAAAATAAAGAAAATGCGCGTCTAACGCAGACAGGTAATATTTCTATGAGCAAAGCATTTTATCTTTTGGGATCTTAGTTTTTGATTTTCAACTAATAAAAAAAATTTCTTTTGTATCATGTGATAAATCTCGGCCGATCAAAAAGGTTAGAAGTGACTGTCGCACACATGCAAATCTTAGATAATTTTATGTACAAATTGAACTTGCGCTCATGAAAGTGATGTAAAAATCATATAAATGTTTCTGATAATGTAAAAAAATTTTACTACATTATAATATATTGCAAATTATTCATCGGTTGGTAATTTAATTATTTATGCCGTTATAGAAGCGATATGTTTTAGAATAGAAGTAAATATTTTAATGTATTAGAAAAACAATGTATTATCCAAGTTTATGAAGTAAGCCTTTTCAGTTGCAATTAATTGGGATAATTTTGTCCAGTAAAACTACACTATTTACAAGATAAATATTAAAATGTATTTGTTTGACATATTTACATTCTTTTCGTACTTACATTATTTACAATCTTCCACAGTTTACAAATATACGTATACACATCATTTACATATTTGCATTCTCTTAAAGTACTTAAATTATTTACATTATTAAAATATTTACAAATTTATATGTGCATACCTTTTACATTAATACTAATTACAGTGAGAACCAATTTATTAGGAACACTTTAATTTCCCAGAATTTTTCGATTTTCAAAACATTGTAACTTTTTGAATTTGTAATATAATAAAGACTTAGTTCTTTTTATATCGCCAAGCATTTTTTGTCTTTTTAAATACATCACATTGGATTTTAGAAAAATGTTGACTAGGTGTTTTTCCCCCTTTTATTGACACAAGCTTTTTAGAAACTAAAATGTGTGAACTTCAACGTGTTGTAAAATGATGAAAACAGGGTTTTACACCTTTGAAAGTAATTCTATCTTAAAATTTAGACATTTTCATTGTAATACAAGCGTTATAAGCATTCAGATTGTTCGATTTATGACTGAGATACAGGAGTTTGAAATAAGGATATTTTTGACTGCAAGTGAGTCGTTTGCGAAAATTAACGAATTGAATAAATTTTACTTAAAACCAATTTATTAAGCTTCAACTTTCAAATTAAACATTCTGTTTTCATAATAACTATTTTTACATAGCACATAAAAAAAAATATTTTTAATTCAATATTTAGTTACATAGCCTTTTGTTTCCAAGACAGATTGTATGCGTTTAGGCACGTTTTTGATACACTTTTTCGCTATTATGCTATTACAAATGAAGAAATGTTTATTACCAGACTTAAAGAAGTTTGGAATCTCCCAGAAATAAACATAAAGAGTGTATCGAAAGCAAGCCTAAACGCATACAATCTGTCTTGGAAAGCAAAAGGCTATGTAAAAATAGTTATTACGAAAATAGAATGTTTAATTTGATAGTTTAAGCTTAATAAATTTTTTTGAAATAAAATTTATTTAATTTGTTAATTTTCCTGTCAAACGACTCACTTGTAGTCAAAAAGACACTTTTTTTTTCAAATTCCTGTATCTTTGTCACAAATCGAACAATCTGCATGCTTATAACGCTTATATTACAATGAAAAAGTCTAAATTTTAAAATAGAATTACTATCAAAGATGTTAGACCCCGTTTTCATCATTTTGCAGCACATGTCGAAGTTCACACATTTTAGCTTCTAAAAATATTCGCCCCCCCCCCCTCAACATTTTTTTATAATGCAATGTGATGTTTTTAAAGAAGACAAAACATGCTTCGCGATACAGAAAGAACCAAGTCTTTATCATAGACATTCAAAAAGTTACAGCGTTTTGAAAATCGAATAATTTTTTAGTACTTAAAGTGTTCCACATAAATAGGCCACCCACTGTATGTACATACAGAATGTTTTACAAAAGTAAAACGTTGTTTGGGGGAACGCAAATGTACGTTTCAAGAGGATTCTTCAATAATTGTATATTAACAACTTTCATGCTTATTTCTGTAATTGCCACACAAAAAACATTGTCTTCCACAGAAACTATTTGCAAAATATGTTGAACGTTATAATTGTTCATGGGCTTTACATGAACAGTATGAAGGTATACGTAACACTTGCCTTCAGCCAAAAGAAAACGAGCAATTCTGGCAATCGAGTTATTATTCAATTTAACGAAAGTATCATCACTCTTTCGCGGTTTCGTGTACAGCATAGAATGATACAAAGAATCTTTATATATACATTTTGTAAATACATTCGGTTCTTTTTTGCTATCTTTGCCAAATAATAATGCTCCTTCTTCTGACTTCACAAAATCTGTAATAAGTTTACGACGTTCAAATACATAGTTGCAATATGATAAACAAGTATCGTTTACATCTTTCGATTTCGCTAAACAATGTTTCAAGTGATTCAACTGCACTGTTCTACTGACAATCTGTTGCATGACAGATGTAGGTCCAGAAACTTTTTTTTTTAAGTGACCAATATTGCTTTCAAAGCCAAAAGCTGACGTGGCCCATAATGGTCCATTTAAGCGAACACTGTCAACAAGGTGCAATAAGATATGCACATTAAAGGTCATAAACTGTTTACCATAGAAATTTTCGCAGTCCCAGACAAACTGTAAAATATCAATTTCAGATTGAAGTAACTTTAATTCTGAAATTTCCGTGGATAACAAATTGTAAACACTTCTAACCAAAAGTGTATACGACTTCAATAATTCATCATTCAGTTTGTTTTTAAGAAGAAGAGTACTATAATAAATAAACCAGTACTCCCAATCTGAGGCTTTCCACGTTTTGACATCTTTCAGATTGTCCTGGTGACGATGAATATCTTTTATTGGTGTTAGATGAATTAACATTTCATTGATTTCTTGTTTTTGATCTTTTGTTAAACAGTGTTTACTCCAATAGTACCACAATTGTCGAACAACCCCAAGAAGAACGCCATGCATGTACTCTGAGCTAAATCCCCAAACGCAATCAAAATAAGGCAAGGATATCAACTCGGACTTCCCTTTTATGCCTCTTACACTGGATATTCGTTTTTGATTCGTCACTTTTGCATTTTCTGTCTCATTCATAATTTCAGCATTCACAGTATCAACAACATATTCAGCATGAGTACGTTTACAGGGCGTTTGTTTTGTGAACTCAAATTTGATACAATTATTTATATATTCACCTTTTATGTAGCACCAACTGCAAGAAAAGTAACCATTGTACTGAAGTCGATTCTGGAGAACAGGCCGAGCAACAGAATCAACGGCAAAACACATTACAAAAAAGTAAAACGTTAAAGTAACATTATCGTCATCAATTACAGTTAAACCTTGAGTACGAAGTTTTGTCATAGAATCCGTAAAGTATTTAAGATACAAATTCATTAAGCGAGGATTCGGTTCTGTACTAGTGTACCATAATTGTGCTAATATAAATATTTTGAAGCGCAATTTTATCGGCAACTCGTTTATCATCATTTGTAATGGCCACATACTTCTGGAGCTACTGTTTAGCATTGACCCTCCATCCGCGTTAACATTGAAAGATAATACAAAGTTTGTTTCGTCACTTTTACTACGAAGTTCATGATTAATGTACCTTTTCCCGTCATAAACATCACGTATGCATACATTTTTGTCCTGTTTAATGACGTCATTTTTCTTCGAATTTTCTATAAGAAGATCACGAATCGATTTGTCTTCTAAAAGTAACTGAAGTTGGTATTCAACGTCTAATAAAGTAAAATAATTTTCTGACGATAAAGACATCAGTTTTTCTGCTTTACATTTCGAGCAATAAGTAGTCTGCTTATTTTTGTAAGCACGCATTGGTATGGGATCATGCAGCGCAACACAACAATTTTCGCAATAAAAAACTACCGAAGTGTGATCTTTCGATGAATCGAGTACATTGCCTAATTCATATTTACTCAATTTGGACTTGTGAAATTCCGGTCCTGCTAAAATTGTGCACAATTCAAAGATTGAGTATCTAGCTTCATCACACATGTTATAACGCAAATGCAATGCTTCAACCATGTTTATTACATCCCAGACTGAGAAATTAGAGTTACTGAACATAATCCATTGAGATAATTGTGAGATGCTGAAATTTCGGGAATTTTTAGGTGTTTGCTGATTATCATTTCGCGAATGACAATTATCCTCTGTTGATTGCTGGAAAGTATAATCCAATGTATCGTCGTTATTTGTCGAATACTGGAAACTGTAGTCCAACGAATCGTGATCCATAGAATACTCTACATCCATTTCCATTGCCACCTTATTAGTTCCAGCATAGGTAGAGATTGACTGCTCGTTAAAGAATGTTCTGTCGTCCCAGGTACCACTTGTATTTAACGGATCAGATAGTGACACTGGGTGTAGTCTCTCTCCGGTAACCCCATTTTTTTCTTCATTTTCACTCATATGTAGCGAGTCAGGTGTTGATGGTCGGCTAAATTCTTTGCAAGTATTCTCATTTATCTTTTCAGTAATATTTGCATCAACATTATCATCTGAAATATACAAATATCAAATAAACAAAAATTTGATACGATTCCTATAAATATCGTTAATCAGGAACGTAGAAGAATAATGGTTTTAGATTAACAACTTCTGAAAAAGATAGTTTAGAAGTTTAAAATTTTATTTACTCAATATTTTGATCAATTTTTAGCTTACTTCAGAATAATAAATCGTAGGTTCTTGCGGAAACTCTGCTCGTTCAGAATTTAATTTGAAAAACTCTGTTTGATCGACTAAAATTTATTCTATCCACCTTCTCTTTAATTCATTTACATTAATTATTTTAATTAGAAAATTTAATAACTGATATAATAGTCTACACATTAACAAAAACTAGATCTAAATATTAAATTTACTTATGTATTTTGTGTTTTAACAATTATATTTACTTTGTAGTAGGACAGAAATATCATTTTTGGCCACTGTAGTAGCTCTTTTTATAACTTAATAAAATTGTATTAATAAAGCTTAAAAACTTTCTGATTATTAAAATATATTAATAAAATATTAAAATATTAAATATAATTAAATAAGTATTAATGTATAATTAAAATCATAATGTAACCCATTTATGCCGAAAACTTTGTGGCACTTTTTTTAATATTAATTCAAATTAGTGTATAACTGATTACAAATCTATTTAAATCATGTTCACCTGTTTGTTTAAAATGTAATCATTGATACTGAAGCAAAATTAATGTTTATAAAAGGTCCACACCTCGTTCAAAGCCAATTTTTAACAAAATAAAATGGGTCGAAAACGACCCAAACGGCATAAATGGGTTAAATTGTTAAAGATATTCCCGAAGACAAAATAATTGATCAATTCGTTAAATAAATATTTGTTTTAACTCGTTAACTATCTCATTAATTGGTCATTAATTGAAACTTGTATTAATTTTTCAACTTTTCATTTTTACTACACTGAACTAAAAACCAAGCTATCGTTATATCATACTTATTTTTACACACTGAGTCGGAAGAATCACGAGGAATCACGAGATCAAAATTTTAATTACATTATATCTTTAACTGATTGCCGAGAACGCTGGTTCTCCCACTATGACGCCTGCTCGAGGGAGGGGGTCAGTCTTACATGCAATATCGTATGGCTCACCCACACAAACAAATGTCCCCACCACAGGTCACACGAAGACGATTGTAGACGATTTCTCGGCAATCAGTTAATACAACTTAACAATAATTCAAACAAATTATATTTTTATTTTATGTTTTCGTAAAGTGTTTCAGAAATTTCATACTGACACGAATTAGGCAATAACCAGTTAAGCGTAAATTTTTATGGTCACATAATAATAATGCTTTTTTGGGTTTTTTGAATTCTATTCATCAAGCTAAAAATAATTCCGGCAAGAAATTTTAATTTTCTGCTCGATAAAAATTTTTGTTTTTAAAGTTTGAAATTGAAATATCTCGAAATCAGGTTCATGTCAGTTAACTGGTTATTGCAATTTGCCACAGATACATTAGATTACATATTGAGAATTCATCTGATATTTCATCAAATCTGGAAAACGATCGCTGACAGCTGATTCGAGAGCGTGGTTTGGCGCTGTAATCATGGCAACGTCGCATGATCGTTTTCCAAATTTGAGTCCCACCAAATAGCGACTTGAGAAGTAGATACGTTCCCGAGTTGAATAAACAGACTACGCAACGTTGGGTAATGTCAAGCCCCAACGTCGCTTTATATAATTACTCAGTTCGTGAGAACAAATATTACTCACGTCGAAGTGCTGTCTATAGCCTAGTCTACTTTCAGCGCATGAAATAATTAAGTTACATTTGTCTAAAATGTTTTGATCGCAAGACAGTTTATTATATTTTTTATTGCTTTACTATTGGCCTATTGGATTGATGGGTTTTAGTCTCTCTTATTTTTTTTTATTACGCTGATCCCTAATAAATTAACTTCTCCAAAAAATGTATGTCTTGTACTCTGGAAAATACAAACTTCAAGTGATCCTATGGTAAATTATTCGATTTAGGAATCAAGGTAATTTATCAGTCATGTAAATGCAAGAAAGACACACGTATTGATGCTTGCATAAGACTGAGTAAGATAACATGAAATCAATGTCTGAGAGACAACCTTAATTTCTTTATAACCACGTTGAAATCCATCGTATTTCAGCAAACTGTTGAACAAAATTATGCCACATGATCACAAAACAGTCAAATTATGGTTTTCCCAGTTTCTATTCTACATTTTAATATTTTTTCTAGTATTCGTCCTTTTTCAAAGTCAATAATAACAAAAAATGTTACCCAAATGCCCTACCTATTGTACTCAAAGTCATCATTAAAAACTAACTATACTTCTTTGAAGTTATATCCACTGATTTCTTAGGGTACTATGACTTGTATATAATGTTACAGATACTCTTAGTTTCTCAACAATCGTTTTGATTGCATTCATGTGGTGATGATATTAATTATGAGTTGATGATATTAGAATACGGAGCAATAGCAATATTAACATGTATAAAAGTAAACAAAAATACAATGCCCTTTACATAGTAAAATAAGTTGGGTTTTGGTTCAGCGTGTTTGTTTAAAATCTTTATAATGTATACATTTTTATTGATAAGTGAGATATACGATTTAAATTTTAAAGTGTACTAAAAAGTACACTTTAATTGTTCTATTTTGCATAAATTAACTTTTATCACATTGTATTTTAACATTAATATTTAAACATTAATTTTTGCAAAATTTAATTTTATTTGGAAAATACTGCACACCTATACAGTTGAAATTTTTACCTTTGTGTTTTCTATTGCGTTGTCTCCATTCTGTGCTTCTGTGAACATTTCTAAACTTTTCGTCTACTTTCAAATACTCCATTATGTCATTTGTACAAGAACTAGAGTACTGAACTAGAGAGATGTGGAATCTTCTTGTTTACAGGTTTATTGCTTCCCTGTTTTATCTTTAAATTTTCTGTAGAAAAAATATACAATTTACATAACTTGCGCACTTATTTTGGTAGGAAAACAAGTATTTACTGATTATCTAATGTCATTTATTTTTTTGTGAAATGCGATTATTATTAAGAAAAAATATAAAATGCCAAAAAATTCTCAATGCTAAGTTATTTTTCTGTTACAAGAATCTAAAATTATACAAACAAATTTTTTAATTATTGTAAATTATAATCTATATATATATATAACAAACAACATCCTAAAAATATTTTAAATCAAAAGCAAGATGTCATTTCTAACACAATATTAATTTTTATGTTACTAATAAATATATATATGCATGTTTTTAATTTCTTTGTTCTGAAAGTTGTTCAATAAAGAATGTTATAAAAGTTTAAACTGATATTTGCATATTAGTATATGTTGACCTCAACTTTAAAAAAACAATCATCTTAAAAGAAGACAAAATGCATAAAATATTAAATTTATGTCGTTGTTTGGTATAATAGAATATAAGTTTTGAAGTTCCAAATGTAAACAGACATTGAAAGTAGTGATAAAACTAAAATTTTTGTACTGAAAATTCTTTAATTCACCAATTCAAAATTCTGAAATCTATATACATCAAAATATATTAATTGAAATATTTCTAATTCAAAATTTATACTACAAAATTAGATATTTACAAACATTACTTTGTTATAGTCCAAAATTGCTCAAATTCAATTATTGTAATAGTGTTTTTTTTCGCAATTTGTGTCGTTCTTCGCCATAGTAATTTATGATATTTGGGAATTGAATTTCAGATTTTGCTTTCAATTTTATTTCTTTTTTCGTTTCATTTCAGTGTATTTACTAGCAAGAAAGGCTACAACAGTTTTTCTATAAAGTTACGAGATAAAAACATAAATTGGATATAAACGTCTTAGAGGAGAAATAATATTTTTCATGCAAAAATTGTGTATATGTCATAATTGAACATACAAAACGAATTTGCAATATACTAACCTGCACAAGAACTAATTGTGTTATTTAAATTCACCTGTCATTAATTTCTTTCGGTATCCACAATTATTTAAATATATATACCGTCTCGTAAATGTATTTCACTGTATGACAGATCTTGATGTAAATTTTTAAGGAGAATATTTCTGTCGAATTTGTACATTGATGAATCCACAGCCAAACAATACAAGATTTAAAAGGGGAGAAGAAAAATATTAGGAAAGCAGTGGCGGCAACATTTTACCCATTTTACCTGTGGCGCTAGTGTCTAAGAATCTATTGTTATCTTTGTTATGGCTGTAGGGACTTCGTATCTGTCTCTGTTTTACTTGCCTCGGTGCGCAGAACGACAAAAACTTCCATTAAACAAAGATAGCTATAATAACAGTTTTTGTTTTGAAACGCGATTTCTTCGAAAAATTCGCCATTCTTGTTCGTCTCGTAATTGTTATTTAATGTGTATGGCGTAGGTCGCGATAAACTACAAAAAAAGTTTTATTTGTGGGCAAAATTTTAATATTTCTAACAGCTAATATAAGTAATAAAACTTATTTTATGGTAAGTATAGAAATAATGATTTTTAATGTTGGTAAATATTTATTTCTCTATTGTTACAAATTGTTTAGTAGGTTAACAGACCGAAAAGTTGAATTCTTTGAAGTTGATTTTATTTGCACGCAATGAATAAATAATCAATATTAGCAAAAATAAGTAAAATGTTCATTGTTTCATTTAATTTTCATTTTTCTTATTTAACATATAATACAGACATAATTTAGATGAATAGGTAAACTAAATATGACTATTAATTTGACCTTATTTGTGTGGAAAACAATGAAATTAATTATAATTCCTTATTATACTTATTATCAATTACTTATGTTATTGTACGCTTTAAAAAAAATGTGCCAATTTAGTTAATTTTTTTTATATTTTGCAAATTGTTTTTTTATAAATACAACCATAGCTAAATATGAACCAAAAAATATATTTTAAAATAAGACTAAGGTAGTTGTTACTATTGTATGAATATATTAATATTTATAAAATTACAAAATAATAACGATTTTGCGTGTAATGAAAAATTAACAATATAATTACAAAAAAACAATGACTTTTATTATTATGACAAAAGTGATATTTATTTGCTTAAAGCATTATGAAAGTGATTACTTTTCCCAATTATTACAAAATGTCTACATACAAATCAGAAAATAGTTAGTTAGTACTTTTGCACATTTATATGTACAATCTTGTACGTCATAAAACAATAAATGAAAAGATAAAAAACAGTATTAAAAAATATTGTATTATAATTAGCATACAATAGTTAAGAAATCGAAAGCTTTTCTTTTTATAACAAATTATAATTAAAACGTATATTTGTCATGTTTTATAATTATTTTAAGCAAAATTTCAATAAACAGTAGAATTGGATTGATAAAAATTAAGATACATGTAGGAGTGGTCATAACAAATCTTTATGTAGTAATAGTGTAGCAAGTGCAATTTTCTTATATTATTAATTTTCTTTCCGTTATTTCAGTTTTAATACAACACTCTAATTTTAGAAAGAAAGTTTCCAAGATGGATAAAAGTTTCTACGCGTTCTTGAAAATGGATAATGACGAAAGTGCGATAGTTCATTCTGACAACATTATCCATTTCGACAAATCAAAAATTAAGGTGAAGAAATTCAATTTCTATTTGAAGGATGGATCGAAGTCTTCAGGGAGAATTGGAGCAATAGGAAGTATGAATATTTTTAAATTAATAAAAGAAAAATTATTTCATAAAAATCAGAATATTAATATACTTAGTGTTTAAAAATAACAATAACTGTAAATGAATTTTTTCTCATTAATGTGGATAGTTCTTTTCAAACATTTTTATTGAATATAAAATGTGTTCAATTTACCCGCGTTATAAAATAATTAAACAGAATATGTCATTAAAAAAATGTTATTTACTGTAGGTATATCAAATTGGTTATCAAACATTATCATTTGAAAGAAGTGTGTAAAAACAAATAAATAATTTGGTTTTATCTGATAACTTTTTTGGACTGTTAAATGGTTTATTCTAATATCTTTTGCATTTATATAGTAGAGTAGGAAAAACATTGTTTAGGCAGAAATGATATTGAAATTTCAACATTTTGCTTCTTTACTGTATTTCTGTAATGTATATTGTTAATAACGGTCTAAATAAATTTTTAGGTGTGTGTTTGTGTTAATAAAAATAATTGGTTCTTATACTTTTACAGGTTCAGAAGCAGAAGTGAAGGCAAAAATTGAAAAACGATCAGAATTACCGCCAAAAAATAGGTGCGAGTCTGCTTCCGATTTCACGGAGAATGAGTTACCTAAAGTTCGTATATTTCTATTTCTGTTAAATATCTTTCCCTTGTTATGATGATGTCATTTCTTATCTCTAAAAACAAAATTTTAACAAGTTTGCAATTCAAGAACTTGGCCACTCAGGACTCTTTAATTCTTATCCGTCTGAAGTTTATTTATTTTTCTCGCTCTGCAAAAATCTCATTCGAACTTCTATCTCTACTGTGTTCAATGGACTAACCTTTAATAAGTTCTTAAAATGACTCTTACAAAGTCTTTTACAATTCGAAGAGTTTAAGTGGGTTTAAACTTTAATCCCATTAGTTTAATTAATATTTTGCTTATTAAGGAGCAGTGTTTTAAAACTGTAAATTGTGATTAAATTAGTTTTTGTGTATTTACATTGATATTTTGTTTACACTGTTTATATGATGATACAGAAAATTTGTCCAAAAATATTATTTTCATTATACAAAAATTAATGGGATAGTCGCGATCGCTTTTACTTTGCAGGAAATTCCTGCAGGTGACAAAATAGTATCTAGGATTTTCTTTCTTCGTCCACTGGGTACAATAATGTTGATAAAAAGAGACAAATATCAGGTACCATTTCGCCATCTACTGTTTCTGGTTTACAACTAAACTTCCGACGGGTATCCCATTTGAAGAGCAATACAATTTTCAAAATTATTCAATAATTATTGATTAAACAAAGATATTTTTCCAAAGAAATGTATACAGCCTGCACAAGGGCTAAGAGGAGTGGAAACGTGTAGAGGAATGGGACTCTCGAGCCCCGTGTATTTCTTATGAAGTGCTGCAAGGTGGGGGAAATTAAGAATGTATAAGTACTGTACACGTGCTACGAAACTGATGTGTCAGTAGGCCTCATATTTCAAGGCCTACTGACACATCATAACAAGTTCTACTGTAATTGTAACAATTTTTAAAAATTAATATATAAGTACGCTATAATTTAAATTTGTTTACAAGTCTACCATATAATCCAGTACATGTATAAATTTGTCGAAAAAAAGAATGAACATGTACTTAAACTTGTTTGTAGGCGAAACGTGCGAAACTGGTGAATCCTTCAACTGAAGTAGCGATTAGCGTTGAAAATCAACTGAGTCGTTTAAGAAGTGTTCTTAAGGTATGTTTTTGAATTACTTTTATGGTATGTAAGCTCATTTTCAAAAATTATTTTTTACGAAATGAATGCTCTTTTTAAAAGTATATCAGCTTTTAACTTTTTAAATTAAATTTATAATTGTCTGTGACATTTGTTTTTGAAGTGTACTTAAGTGTTACTTTTATTGGAAATATGGTTGATTTAATATAATATTATGTATATTTATACTTGAAACATAAAGCTTTGTACTAATTACTTAATTTTGTTTGTTAGGAAAGAACAATGAATGAACAAATAGATTTGCGCAACGATGATATTAATACTGTGCAGACTATTGCTAAGTCAACTGTCGAAGATGCTATGTCTGTTGAAGATTTAATTCTCATCGATCCCGCAGATTCTAACAACTTAACTCTCGATACCGCGGCTTTACATGAGCCATCAAAAGAAGTAAACTTCAAGAACGATGCCATGCCATCAGGAACTCGTGCGACTCCTGATAAGTTGGCTCTCGATTCCATGGATTTTTGCACGCCACTAAAAAATGCAAATTCTGAGACAGATGCCATGACACTTCGAAATAACAATGTAATTATTTTCATAAGTTTTTTACGTATAATTGTATTGGACAGTATGTAATGTAGATTTTAAATACTACATGATTCTTTTTCTATAGATACTCATATTTTGATAATATTAAATGAATGTTAAAATAATAAAATCTCATAATTCTCATTATCATTAATGTTTTATTTAACATTTTCCATTTTTTAAGCGGTTTTTTTATCAAAGAAAACATTTTTCACAAACTTACAAATTATACATGAAGAAATTTAAAATGAACTTGATTCTTTTCAAAATGTGCCCGAAGTAACAGCGATTATAGAATTTGTTTTTAGCAAAATGACAATTTTTACAATACAATTGTCTAAGAGAGTAAAATAAATAATTCAGTAGTTGGCAGGTGACCAGCAACTGACAATTGTATGTTGTATTTATTAATATATTAGCGAAATAGTAATGAATTCTCAGAAATTCTATTCATTGTTTAATTTCATCAATTATTACAACGTATAAAATGAGTTTCTTTTTAAAAGCAAAACATATTGTCAATAAAATGAATTGTCAATTACTGATACATGTCTTCTACTTGAAAGGGCCAATCAATGAAACATTTATCTTATAAATTTTAACATTGTTGTTTTAATGCAATGGTTATACGATTAGTTTTTATAATAGCAATAGACATTAAATTTGTGTATATTATTTGTACTATACAAAAATTGTAATTTTTTTCGTAATGTTGAACTGACATTGTTTTAAAAATGCAACTCTTTTTTTTCTTACAGATTTTATATCTGCCAGGGCTCTCAGTACATTTTAAAATGTATTTTTACATTTATTTAAATTATTTTCGTTAATGACGCAAATGTTTGTTTATATAGAGCTATACATACACTTAAAATTTGAGTTAAAAATTATTTTTACAAGCAAGAAACTGATGCCTGTATATATGGTTAACAATAATTACTGTCATCGCTCACCATATTGAAGCAAAAAATATATTTCAGGTTAAAGAGCAACATCTGCAACTGAATTCAAGCAACAAACCAGTTATTACAAATATTGAAAAAGTGCTTCAAAAACCACTGATTATTGCTGACAAGGTATTACAAATATGGCCAACATTCCAAAATACCTCAATTAAATAAACAAAAACATATTGTATAATCACTGTAAATGCATTAGTGAAGAATTCGTATAAATCATCTTCGATAAATGACCGGTCATTTGCATTTTTTGGTCTATATACTGCTCTTTTATCGCATTTTTTTGTACCTTTAATACCTTTAATTTCTTGTTGAAATATTTAAATTAAACTGTAAAAATATTTAAAGTTTTTAAAGCTCAATAAACGTTTGAATATTAAGGTGGGATCGCAACATTGTAGATGAAGGAAAAATTTAACTCAACCTTTTTTGCATAATTTAGGTGCGCGAAATGCCAGAACTTTAACTTGCTTGATATTGAGTTCATAATTTTTTTAGTCAGTTTATGTTTGTATTGTAATACTAAAAAGTTCATTTTCCAAACGAAATATTTCAACATAGAAACAATCATTGTTCATAACATAACTGCACAAAGTTTGTTTCATAAAATAATTATTAAATATATTGTTAAGATTACATGAGTATTTTGATAGCGAGTACTTACAGTTAATGACAAACATTTCAATTTAGTATTAAATTACACATACAAAAATTAAGTTGTATGAACTCGTTCCTTTATGCTTTAATACTTTTATTTTGCAGAAGAGAGAGCAGAATACACCTTCAAAAAGAAGCGTGTTTGACTTCAATGAAGAGAACGAATCAGAAATTACAAGAAAAAGAACTGATATTCAAGGAAGTGGGGAATCAGAAAATGAAGACGATTTGACTAGAGGAGTGACATGCACAGAGGTAAAACATGTATTGTAACACGTGCATGAAAAACAGTACTTTTTGGGTCTGTTTCGGAAACGGAAAGTGCCTCTTTTTGGTAGAGTACCAAAAAGAGCACTTCTTGGCACAGTCTACCAAAAAGACGCACTTTCCGTTCCTCAAGCAGACCCAAAAAGAGTCCTACTTTTCGTACACTTGTTACAAAAAGTATGGTATGCCACATGGAAACGGAGCGACAGTAGATTATTGACTCGGGTAAAAATGGCGACAATAATCACTGTCGTTCCGTCTTTGTACCATAATATACTATTCTGTACACTTTTATAAATAATAAATTTACTAGTCGCTAAATCATCAATGTAAAAAAAAAATTTGCAAAATAATAAAAAATCATACCTGAATAGGATGAAGCGGGGCAAGAATGAGCGATCTTTAAAGTCGTATACAATTTACTGATATCTTTCTTTTTTATCTAATCTACTCAAAAAATACATGATATTTATTCAAATTATTAGTGCTTAGAAAATGTTTCGTTTTTAATTGTTCATTTATACCCCGCTGTTCATTTTTCCCCACTTCACCCTAGTAAACTTTTTTAAAACAGAAATCGATAATAAATAAGAAATACTAGTCAGATTGTATGTCAGATAAATAAGTCTCTCACAAGAAAGGAGACTCAAATGTAGCTTATTTCAACTGAAATGTACCTTTTTTGGTACATGTAGCCAATATTGAAATAGTAAAATCAACTACAATCGGTTTTTAAAATGTAAATAAATATTGTACAGTGAATAAATCAAAGCACATTGTACTAAACGTTGAACAGGATTCCGAACAAAGTATTATTATTGTTATTTTTAAATAAATATATAGTATAAAAGTGATAGCCACTGATCGTCTGTCAACTACTAAGTTATTTAAGTGAACGAAAGTTTTTTAAACTTTTTTTAATTACAAAGATGTGATGAATTTTTGAAAGAATATGTATAATTAATTATTAATGTATTAAATCTATTTTTGTAATTAATTGAAAACAAAATTGTAATATATTTTGCCATAACATTCTTAAACCCATTATCCCTTTTGGTACACATTAGTCTCAATCGGCAAACATAAATTATGAAATTAATGAAGTAAGAATATAAAATGAAAAAAAATGTCAATCCAGTGTTACACATCATGTGCTTAAAACATTATAATACTTTTAAGCAACTAAAATTTAGACGTTTTCATAAAAACTGCACATTGTATTGTATAGTTGACTGGAAAAATGGGAAAAAATTGTTAATCTTATTCCTAAAATGCTTATCAAATTACTTTTTTGAACTTATTTACTGTTTATATGATACAGATATTTAATTGCGAATAGAATTGTACACTAGTTGATTAAAATTAATCTTCAATTTATTTGATATATACTAATCACATGTGTTATCAATGTGTCAAGGAATACTGTAAAGATCCAATTCTTCATTTGTTCTTAGACATCAAGAATCATTTGGCTGAGTTTACTTTTACAGCCAGATTTATGTCAAGTTTGCATCGTCAACCAATCAGGTAACAACTTGAACAGAAATCTGACGAAAAAAGTAAACTTAGCCAACTAATTCTTGATTTCGATCATTTGTTCCACAATCCCATTGTCATAAGAATTTCTTATGAGACTATAGTGTATCGAATGAATTGAAAATTAATGGTACAAATATTTGTTTATAGAATAGCATTCAAAGTATTTTGAATTCTTTTATTACGATAAGAATAGTATATTTTATCACTAGGCAGGGAAGTAGCGCTTTCCCAGACCAAGTAAGTTGCACGAGGTGCACCCGAGTGTAATTTACGAGTCTCAGAAAGTGCTACTAGCCTACCGAGTGATGAACGATACTTTTTAGTACGAGGTGAGGAAAATGCCACTTTTCCAACACGAAGAGTACGGGAAAGTGGCCTTTTCCGTACTGAGTACTAAAAAATAATTTTCATTCAGTCATAATTATTTCTTTGTCTTTTTCCAGCACAAAAGACAGATAGTTGACCAGGAAAAAAAAATCGCAGATTTGCTTCAAATTATTTCTAGTAAAGAAAAAGACATATTGATATTGCAGAAGCAAATTTGCAAGCAGAAGGAATTACTCCAGTATGCAAAACAAAGACACATGGACGATCAACAGTTGATTGCTGAATCGTTAAGAACCAATGTTGATTTATACAAGGATGTCATAACTGAGGTTGTAAAATTAAAAGGTAATGTTTTGTATTCGTTTTCAATTTTAAACTACAACAATCAGTTATTTTCATGAATTTAAGAAAGATTTGATTAGTAAACTTTGATTAGTAAAATTTTAGTATGTATGATTACGGGGTTCACTTTGTCCCTACAATTTGTTCTCAGACCATTTTTTCTATCTTAGTTTTTCCCTTTATATAATTGTTTCCCCGATAACATTTTCCCTCGTTCTAATTGCATATATATTGGAGTTTGTTTGAGAAGAATATACTGTTACTTGAATTTCAACTGAACATAATTATTATTTAGTATACAACACTTCATCTAACGATAGTAGAAGCTATCTGATACTTTTGGTTCATTGAATTGAAAAAGTGTTTGAAATTATTTTTTGAAATAATTTTAAGTAACCTTTTACTTCAATTGAACTTTTTCTTTATTAAGAACGTTAAAGAATCATTCACGATCAAGCCATTGTCATTGTGGTAACGTTAATGGTTTGAATAAGAATGTACTTTAAAATGTTAGTGGTCTTTTGTTTTACTTGTTCTCAGTTTGTTTAATAGTTTTTAACCCTTATCCGGCTGAGCTATTTTACCTACACAAACGGCTGAGCGAGTCCGTCGGACTCATGGCAGAAAATACGTCAGTAATTAGCATCGTTTTTTGAAATATCTCTTTATTAGCATTCTTATATCATCATAAAACTAAAATACATTAATTTGTTCAATTTGAAAATCAAATATAACTATACAAGCTCTAATATTTAAGCGCAGTTATTGCCCGTTCGCGAAAGTGTAGAGTGTTAGTTACATACATTTCTATCACATACATCACACTTCTGCTTTTACATTCTGTCTTTGGATTTCTGAAAAATATAACAACGGCGTTTATTGTCGGTAGTACTTACATTCAAACTGGTTTTTTAGAGGTAAAAACATGCATAAACGTGAACGGGCAATGCGTTGAGTCCAACAGACTCGCTCAGCCAAAAAGTGCAACATTTTGTTTAAGATCGAATTATTATTGCAAAATACACAAAAACAATAATGTTTATACATTTTTGTATTGGAAAATGTTCAATTAACAAAGTCATAAAAAGAGAAAGTAATTGTAAATAAATTGTAAACAATATTCACTGTATAACAACCAAATGAGTCCAACGGACTCACGTCAGCCGGATAAGGGTTAAAAGCAAAGATAAATGTTTCATTTTTATTCATTTTTAAAATCGTACAGAGTATTAATTGAAGCAAACAATTATGTGAACAATATGGATAAACACATTTTATTAAAAATAAAAAAACTTACGTCATTTAGATAGCAAAGTATCATACTTGAAAATGTAAACAAATTGAACACTTGAACACAGCTCTTATGCAGTTTATTACTAATTGGTATCTACCTACAACCATTTTTAAAATATTAAATACATTTTTAATTTTTGTAGAGAACGTTCGAGTTGAGCGTCAAAGAAATCCTGCAGTCTCTGATCCAAATAGGCATTTTGATGCAGTTGGAAGCACAAGACAAGATACGAATGAGGTATGCATATACTACGAAGGGTCATTCTTTTTCAAATCTGACAAAATCCAATCGAATAAATTGAATAAAACTAGATTAATTGTGCCCATTGTAGTTTAAAAAAAGTTGAAATAATATTTATTAATTTTTATTTGAGCGACTTTCTGTAATAAACTTAAATTTATGATTTTGACCCAAAAAATGAAATATTCATATCATCAATTAATACCAAATGATGATGTTTTGCCCCGAATTCGTTTTAATATCTCTAAAAATACCTACCTAATTTTAACATAAATTTAAGTTTGCTATAGAACATGACTTGAATAAAAATTAATAAATTTTATTTAAACTGTTTTTAGACCATAACAGAACCAATTATTTTAGTTTTATTCAATTTGGCGATGGTCGATCGGATTTTGTCCAAATAACTCCCAAGTGATCAGAAAGTATACTATAGTATTTTTTTTTTGTAAAGAAAACAAAATTAAGCCCATTTGTTTGTATTCAATAATCGTCTATAATAACAATATTCTTGTACTATGTAATTTAATATTAAATGTATATTAAATTTTCAGAGACACGTGGGACGCAACATATGGATACCTTCTGCTGTATTTGAGAGATTTTTAAATGAGAAAACAGCTGGGAAAAGTGTAAGGGAATTGACCAAGTTCCTTTTTAATAGACAAACTTTATTAGAAAGCACTCCAAAGGGTATATCTCGCAAGGCAAATGAGCCCAAAAGGAAAAAATTGGATGACCGCAAAATGAATGCTATACAGGGTATAAAACTTGATATATTGTATGTATTCATACAAGTATATTATTTACAATTAATGTTTTTATTTCAGATTTCGCCACGTTTATAGTATCCCAAAATAAATTTAACCATTGGAACGCTACTAAAAAGCTAACGTTTGTCTGTGGTCCTTCTGATTTGGTGGGACAAGTTTGTAATGAAACAAGGAGTAGTGGGAAGGCAAAATCAAAAAACCAACC